>PVLC010006375.1:0-69450 GCA_004027655.1 Graphiurus murinus
CTGAGAGTAAGAATGTTGGATATGATGTAAGGAGCAAAACAAAACAAACGACAGTGGTTTGGATTAATCCCCACAGAATATTTTAAAAGGGAAAACTATAGGAAAGTTGAGTGCCTATTTGTGGTTGAGAATTATATATTTTTAGTTGGAAAAATCCAGAACTTTTCCCCTTTTGTGCTCCCTTACATTCAATACATTCTGCTCCCAATTTCTCTCTTTAAGAAAGGCAAGAAAAGAATCCAGTTTCACATAGCTAGTGAGTGGAGAAACTTGATTAAAATCCAGAGCTGTCTGCCTGCAAAATCCCTTTACAAGTGGTAGGATTTAGAAAGAGAAAGAAGAAATGAATGTAGATTTAATCATTATGGAAGATGGAAAGAAGAAAAGAGTAGAGTTTTTTTTTTTTCTTTTTTTCTTACTATTTTTTTTGTTTTGCTAACCTGTGTAACAATTTACTGTTTTTCTTTCTGGGTTTGATTTTTCTACCATTATCATGATAATAATGCCTACATTACAAGGTTTTTGTAATTATAATGTGATATAATATCTATAGATCGTTTTGGTTAGTGCATAAACACTCATGTATGTGCAAATTTAATTTCATGTAATGTTTTTGGACATGATTGCTACAACTTTTCTGTTCAACAAAAAGGAGTAAAATTAGAATCATGGCTAAAAACATTTTATAATAAGCAGAACTCTTTCAAAATGAACTTAGAAAAATATAGTAGCATTTGCCTTTATATGCACAAAATCTTCAGAATAAATAGGAAATTTATAAGGATGGTTGTTTTGCAGCAGGATAGAACACAGAGGTGCTAGGGGAGTGGTTGTATAACTGGGCAGATAGGCTGGAAGGTAGCTTTTTAACTAGTATCACTTTATAATTTTAAAGTTTCATTTCTATAAATGCATTACTTAACCAAATATTTTAAAGGGGAAGAAAAAAGTGGAATTGGAAATCAAGAATTTGCTAGTTCTCTTCTCTAGAAGTATTCAAGTACAGGGCCTGTGCCATTAACCGGGGATGTTTGCAAGAGCTATTCCTTCCTAGAGTGAGAGGAATTTGCTTGCCTCTCATGTCCCTGTGTTGTGATTACCTAAATTGTAGATGTTTTCTTTATTCTCCCAGGCATCCATCAGGCACTATATACTAAGTTCATGCTATAGTGAGACTATTTGGTTGAATCCAACAAACGCTTCTTTAAATTGTGTGCTTTGTTTATTTTTTATGTCCACTAGATTCTTTTTGCCAACCAAGAAGTCTTTGCATTAAGGGAGATTCGGCTCAACCCCAAATCATTGAACTAACATTGAAAAAGAAAGTTCTGACAGCTCCTTGATGGATGCAGAGAAACCTATAGATTAACACTGACATCCTCCTAAGGTCAAAGCTATTGGTCAGTTCTCCTTTCAGATTGCCCAACATCCTTGTTCATCTAGTAGTTTCATGCTTATGTATGGAAAGACTCTGAGCTGGGCTACTTATCTCTTTTAGCTTGATTTTTGTTCTGATTTGCTAACACTGTTTTGGATTCTAGTTCTAGTGTTGTTGACCTCTTGTCTGTTAGTATTCACATAAACTATGATCTATCACTAGGTTCGATATTTGCTCTGTTCAGAATTCTGTTTTCTTCTCCCTTTGAGAAAAGAACCTCCCAAGTGAATAATTTTCCAAATCATTGCTATATAGTTGCCAGTGTAATTATTGCAGCATTAATTTTATTCTCTGTACACAAGTGGTAATACCATAGGATCTAAAAGGAACCCTGGTAATTGTCATCAAGCTAACTTAGTAAAGTCATGGAATCTTGTGACATTTCAATATGTTGGAATTGTAAGGTAATTTCACCTGTATATTATTTTTTGAGCAAAGTTCATCAAGCTTGATTAAATAAAGAACAATTATCCAAAGACACTTTATAACAAGCATATTTTTCCTCCTATGAGTTAGTCTGGGAATGAACATTACTAAGAAAACATTGGAAAAGCTTTCCTAGTATTGACTTCATCCAACTAGAGAGTGGGTAGCAAATGACTCACCTTCTCAAAGTAAATAAATCCTTTCAGGGAGCATTGGCACCGAGCAATATGCTGGAGATATTTATTTGTAAATGAATTAAGCAATCATCAGTTTCTCCCAACTTTAAAAGCACACATTGCTAGATAGTAGTACATTTAAACTAATTGTATGCTGTATAAAATAGAATCCAAATATACCTTAGGTAAATTGGCTTCCACATGAGACATCTTTCTATAGTGTCTTGGGATTTAGAAATTTTTATTGGCAGTTTTTGAGAGAAAGCCTTTGTGAAATTCTAATATTAACCAACATTAAAGGTTGGCTTTTACAACTAAGCATTTCCCTAGGGACTGACTATTCCTAATCGATTTCTCAGTGCCACATCATTGGACAAAAATTCCCCTGTGTTCAGGTCATATTTATTTAGATAAGAATACTTACCTGAGGATTATACCATGCATTTGTTATGCTTTGTTCCTTGAAACTTAAGTAGTATTTAGAGGCTTGCTGATGCAATTGTAGGATACTATTTGCTCTGGTTTTTATGATAAATATCAACATTTACAAGCACTAATGTAAAAAATATACAGTGCATAAAGAGTTATTTAAAATCCAGTAGAGCATAATTGTATAATAAAACCATTTTTATTACTAAGAAAGTATGCTAATATGGTTATAATATGCTTTAATATTCATTTCTTTTAGTCAAAAGTAGTTTATTAAGTAGAATAACTTTTATAGTTTGCTTCTGAATTCAGGAAAATGGTAATTAGGCTAGTTATCAAGTTCTTGCTCCATGACTGAGAATTCCATAATTTTCTTTTCTTTCAGCAGTGATTACTGCTGAAGGTACTGCTAAAGTTAGCTTATTTAAACTTCTTTGAAAGAGATTTGGTTGGCAACTTTGATTTTTTTTGTCTTCTTACCTCATTTACTTTCTGTTCTCCTTCTGGAACTTCAAATTGTGTTAGATCTTCTCACTGTATCTCCTGTATCTTCACCCTTTCTTCCATATTTTTTTCATACTCTTATCTTTTCATATTTCATTTTGATTATTTCATTCCAATTTTGTTTCCAAATCATTAATTCTCTCCTAAGCTGCATGTCATCTAGTTTTAGATTCATTCAGTTTTAAATATTAGTTATTATACTTTTCATGTCCAAAAATTTTGTTGATTTTATTTTGTAGTTTCTTTTGTGTGTGTGTGTGGTACTTGGGATTGAACTCAGATGCATCCTATCTCTGAGATACATCCCAGCCCTATTTTTAAAATTTTATTTGGAAACAAGATCTTACTAAGTTGCTGACAGCCTCACTAAGTTGCAGAGGATTGCTGTGAACCTGTGATCCTCCTATCTCAGCCTCCCAAATACTGGAATTCCAGGCATGCATCACCACGCCTGGCTTGTAATTTTTTTTTATTTGTTAAAATTATTAATTATGGGGAGTATTTTTGAATGTATTAATAAAAAAGTCTATATATAAGAACTTTATCACTCTTGTTCCATACAACTCTAAATCTGTTGCCTCTTAACTTCTCTTGGTTTTTAATTATTTTGTGTAGTTACTTTTCATTGTGCTAAACTATGTACAAGAAAAGCTATAAAATTAATTTGAAGCAGAGAATGGTGCCATTTGATGTTTTATTAGCTGAATGCTATCTTTTGACAAGAAGCTAGGGACACCAGTGATCCCAGATCATTACATTCTAATCATGGAAATTGGTATGATAAGAGGGTGAATTTCAGCCCCTGCACAGAGTGAACCATTTCTGGTTTATCCTTTTTCCTTGTGCTCAGATCTTTGGGGTCCTAACCCCCAATATGGAGTATTTTACCAGAGCAAATGTATTTCTCTAGACTTCAAGGCTTTCCATAATCTCTGGTAAGCATTTCAGGTTCTTTCCTAGAAAAGGTAGAAAAATGTCCCTGAATGCAAAATGTATGTTTCTGGGTTCAATTCATTTTCATGATCACTATATACTTATAGACAATATTGATGAATAAAAAAATAAAATGTTGTCTTCACAAGCCTTAGTCATGTTATTCTACATTGTACTCCCTAGAGCTTACTTCTTAGCATTACTTGACTTTGATTAAGCTTACTTAACATTGATGAAATGTTAAGCATCTACTCCGGTTCTTGGTCATTCTTCATCCACATAATAATGTTGCCTTGGTAGATGTGCAAGAGATGTGTAATCTTTACAAAGCCTCTTTCTTGATCTTATTGACATTTGTCAAGATAAAATTTTGAAAGGAAGATTATACCTAGGGATTTAGAAGAATTTTGAAAGATTTATGAAAGGAGAAAGTGTATTTTTACTGATTTTTATTTATCCAATCTGCATAACTACAAACTAGTGTAGGTCACAAAGAGTGAATAGGCACATTTGGTAAGCCTCTGACTTATTGATATAAAGAAAGATAAAGTACTAAGAGAGGATAGATATAGCTTCAGAAGCTCTGGGTTCAAGTCCTTATATGGCTTCTCATTATTGATGTGACCTTGAGAATGTCATCTAATCTGTTAAGACTTTAGTTTTCACATTTATAAAATAAAGGGATTAAGGGGTTGAATTGATTTTTTGACAGCGAAATACCTTCTTCAAAGAAAATCTTATATAGATGTTCAAAATTTAAAATAAAGTTGTCCTTAGTATCTATGGGAAATTGGTTCCAAGACTCCTCATTGGAGATCAAAATCTGCAGATGCTGAAATCTCTCACATAAAATCACATAGTATTTGCTTATAACCTATACATATCCTCCTATGCACTTTATTCTTTATTTTGAAACCGAGTCTCACCAAGTTGCAGAGTGCCTCACTAGGTAGCTGAGGCTGGCCGCGAACTCGGATCCTCCGGTCTCAGCCTCCCGAATGCTGGGATTACAAGCATGCGCCACCACGCCCGGCTCCCTCCTATGCACTTTAAATAATTGCTAGATTATTTATAGCACCCAATGCAATGTAAATACTAAGTAAATTATTGTTATACTGTATTGTTTAGGGAATAAAGACAAGAATACAAGTCTGTACACATTCAGTGCAGATGCTCCATTGGGGTTTCTCCTCCATTATCTGAAGTCCCCCTTGTATCCTGATTACTTTCTAGCTTCTACATATGAGACAACACACATGACCTTTCACTCTCTGTGACTGGCTAATCTCACTTAGCATAATGTTCTCCAGGTCCATCCATTTTCCTGTAGATGATATTATTTTGTTCTTCTTTGTTGATGAGTAGAATTCCATATTTTTGTAATACATTCATTTGTGGGTGGACACCTATGTTGGTTCCATAATTTGAGTATCGTGAATTGTGCTGTATAAACATATTATTAGTATATATATTAATATATGGATATATAATATATAATATTCTGATTTCAGTCCCTTTGGTAAGATACCAAGGAGTAGTATATCTGGCTCATATAGTGGATCCATTCCAAGTTTTCTGAGGACTCTCTACACTGATCTCCATAGCAGCTGCACTAATTTGCAATCCCACCAAGAGTGTATAAGAGTTCCTCACATTCTCACCAGCATTTATTGTTGTTTGACTTCTTGATGATTGCTTTTCTGATTGAGATTACATGGAATCTCAGTGTAGTTTCTATTTGCATCTCCATGATTGCTAATGATGTTGATCAACGAAATGGAGAACAACAACAACAAAATACAAAAGATCAACAAAACAAAACCAAAAAACTGGTTCTTTGAAAAGATAATCAAGATTGATGAACCCTTAGCCAACCTAACCAAAAGAAAGAGAGATTTGACCCAAATAAGTAAATTAAGAAATGAAAAAGGAGACATCACCACAGAGAGTAGAGAAATCCAGAGGATCATCAGAAACTATTTTTAAAACTTTTACTCCAATAAACTGGAGAACATAGAAGAAATTGAGAGATTTTTTAGATACATATTACCTACCTAAATTGAACCGAGAGGATATAGAAAACCTAAATCGACCAATAGCAAGCAAAGAGGTAGAAACAGCAATAAAAAGGGTTCTATCATAGAAAAGTCCAGGTCCACATGGATTTCCAGCTCAATTTCACACAACCTTTATAGAAGAACTAAACTCAATACCACACTAGTTATTCTGTGAAATAGAAAGAGATGAAATTCATCCAAATTCCTTCTATGAGGCCAGCATCACCTTAATACCCAAACTGAATAAAGATCCCTCAAGAAAAGAGAATTACAGAACAATATTCTTGATAAACATAGATGTAAAAGTTCTGCATAGAACTAATATTCTGTGCTTCTCAGGAGAGTGGTGAGAACACTAACTGAGAATGCGCCTTCTTTCTCAGTGCTCCTTGGAAGAAAAATGTTTCCAAGTTGCTATTCCTACTCTCTTTTTCTGTGAACTTACTTTTATTTAAAGCAACAATTCCAGTTGGGAGTGGTCACCCAAGACCTTGAAAAGAGAAAATGTGGACTCAGGATAAGAGTAATGGAGAAGAGGAAGAACAATGGAGGGGTGAAGACTTCATGTGGGATATTTTCTGATCTGTTTTTCCCATAGAATAATTGAATATATAGGTCTCTTTTTCTACTTCAGAATCAATTGTCCATATTATGGCATGATACTGGTGATGCACTTTTTGAAGATATACCAGAATCAGGTTGTTGCAAAACCACCCAAACATGCACCACACAGCCACATGCCTACTTGACCTTGACCTTCCTGAGAACAGCAATTACCCTGGTTACCAAGTGGCATCTGGGTATCTAAAGGAAAGATACTATGTTTTAGGTCTTGCCTACTGTTATTTGAACATTTAAGGGAATCTTGAAAGGAAAATAAATGGTTGATGTATATGAATTGTAGAGGGGAAATAGGGAGAAGTAGCAATATTGGATTTTTTTGTGTGATACAGCTGATTTTGAACCTAAGTCTAAGTGTCCCTTCCTTAGGCTGTGCTACAATAGTGTGTGGAAAAAAAAGAGGTAAATATTGTGATTGTAACTACAGAGGGTGTTGCTAAATTTTGTTTGGACCTGTTGGCATTATAAATCTTTGATCTGGAGGGGTTTCGAAAGATCAAAATATAAGATGACTGATTTCTCCCAAGCAAGCTTGTCTGAAATACCTGAAGGAGATAGATTGAGTGCTTCTGGATATTTAATAATCTTGGGAAGGAGGAATCCAGAGATAGAAAATGAAAAAGCTATAATAATTAGTGATGTCTATATACTGGGTCAGAGATAGAAGTAAAACTAAAGTATATCCTACTTTGTGTACTCTCTTCTATCTTACATTAAGGAAATAGACTATATGTGTGATGTGGATGCAGCAAGCTTTTGTGAGCATGTATAGTTTTGTGACTTTTCCTCTCTCTCATTTTCTCACATACTACTGTGACTGCAGTTTGGATGAAGACATGGGATTGCTTTGCTTGTCTCCTAAGAAGGCAATGCTTATGGTCAATGCTAATTGGTCAATGCTAGTGCTGCAAAGCCTCTCCTTACTAGCAGACAGTGACCTCACCCTGGCCTGATACTCATTAATTAATTTGGAGCACTTTGATTATTACTTTTAAAGTCTTCTAGGGAAAGAAAAGTGAGGATATAAAGCTGGCTCTGCGTTAAGCACAGATATTTTGCAAGGAGGATACTTTTTTTTTCTTTTGCTAACCTAATAGAGAAATGAGCTTATATGTATTTGCCAAGCTTAATTGTCTCTCTGCAGTAGAACTTACCTATGTTGTCCTTGGGACTGGAATTTTAGGTCTGGTGGTGCAGCAATGGCAATTTATCTTCATGGCTTCTTTGGGCTGAAGAGGAGAGGCCGACTAAGGGGATTTTGACAGATTTAAAGGTGGCTTTTAGGTTGTGTAAGAATTCTAAATGTAAGAAATTATGACTTGCAAATAGGAAGTGACTGTTCAGAACTTTCCTTTGGTATGTTTTTCACAAAGATTTGTTTGTAATTTTGAAAGATAGGCCAGAGTTGAGTGGCCTTTCTGTAGACTGTGGACTGTGTACTAAAACAATCCAATCCTCCATTTTATAAATCATGATTCTCATTAGTATGAGAAAACACAAATTGACCCATGCCAAAAAAATAAAGAGAAGCCCAAATTAAAAATTATCTACAAGTTTTGCTAAATCCATTGGCCGACTTAGGAAATGACCTATTGCCTAGTCATTTCATAGTGTTCTGCAGACGGCAGGGAACAAGAACATGATAATGAAATATTGAGGATTAATTCTGATTCTATTGTTTTTTTCTAGCCAATATCTATAAAGGAAGACAATATAAGTAGACCTCATTTTATGCAATTGCCAAGGTACTTAGTAATATATATGTGTACATATATATATATTAAAATACATTAACTGCATTTCAAAATTCACTTTGGATTACTTTTATAAGGCTATATTAATCTTTTATAAATTAAGGAGTATTTGAGAAGCATCAATAATAATTACTATATTTGTAAGTTCAAAGTCTGTCTCTTTGTAAATAAAGGAGAATGTTAGGTAAAAGCAGCATGAAGAGGTAGTCAAGAGAGGAAGAAGGCAAGATCATATTGTAGGCAGAGATTATCATAGGCCTTTGGAAAGAAAGAAGAACATAGATCATAAACCAATTGATGACGATGAGCCACCTTCAATGTATGGCATACAAAGAGAGCAAACAATGCCCTTTTCCTTAGTGACAGTGAGATTAAGAACTGTGTATCTGGTGAGTCAAGTTTATCAGTCATTGTTCTTATAGTTGTAGGGATTCTTTACTTAAAATGCACAATTAATATCTTCCTTTCAGTACCAAAGTCATCACTGATGGTACCTCATAGGAGTGCTGTTTGTTTTTAGAGTTCAAAGCAGGACATGTTCTCTCTTTGTTTAGATCTCTCATCTTCCCAGATAAGCCCACACTGCATCTGTACCTACTCAACCCACAATGAGAATTCAACCAGAGGTGTTCACTAACAGATTCAGCATGCGAAGCTGACCCGACCATCAATGATAACCCTAGGTTTGCAGCTAGCAAGGCATGCTTTAGGGTGTTCTGCTGAATCTTTCTAATCATCTCTCCATAGCCTCTCTGACTTTGCTCATGTCATCCGCCAAGGTCTTCATTAATCCATACCACTGGAAAGACTAGAGTCAGCTCTCCTTCCTGCAAGATCAGTTACCATGTGATAACTGATCCTCACCCTCATGTCCTCCATTTCCAGTCTCCCTGCACTCTCTGAAAAGTTGTGAGAATGTTTATTCACAGGAGGAAATCTGAAGGCCCAGAGAGTATTTGGTGCAGTTCCTCGTTATTCAATAACCGAAAAAGACCAAGTGTCTCCTTTTATGTGTCATAACTGTTGGATCACTCTATTTCCTTATAGATGGCTGACTTTTATTAAAAAGCAGAAAGTATTTTCTTTGAAGAGGCTGAGAAAGTATGGAATACTGAAATGAACAAAGCATTTGGGGTCAGAAGCCTAATAATGAAGTTATAACTCTGGTACATATGAGTTACTTGGCCTTGTGGTTTGTTTTCCTAAACTATAAATTAGGACTAAAAAGCTTAGATCCTGAAGGCATTGAAGAGTGATGAATAGTAGAAATGCTCTGAAGATCAAAAGATTTATAAAATGGTTAATTATTATTAGGATGTTTGATGTTGAAGATGCCTATTGTCAGGAAAATCCAGAAAATTGAAGATTTTCAAATTTTGTGATAACATTAGATGACTAGAAATCTGAGCACTTTAGACATTTGGCTTTGGCTCAGGGAGGGGCAGAAGAAACATGGAAACAAACTTTCTGCTTCACCTCTCTGTGTCTTCCTGGTGAATGTAATTGGCACCACTCAAAATTTACACTATAGAACAATACTAGTTTAACTAGCAGCTCTTATTGATCTTGTTGCCATTTTACTTTTTCATGAACCCAGGAAGTTTTAAAAGCAGCAATAACATTAAAAGTTAAATGAATTATTGCTATGGTGTTGGGGTCAAAAGTCCTGATAGAGTTTTCCAAAATTATATAAAGAATCATTCTTATAGAGCCTGTCTCAGTGAATTGTTCTTTATTTGCCATCCAGAACTTTGTAAATATTTAACTTTCTTCGGGGTTTGTAATGCACAAGTGCACTTTATTATTTCTAATGAATGGAAAGTAGCTTGGTATCTGCAAATAACAGGTATGAGTTGAAAGAGAATGCATAATACAATATGATTCTTTGTAAAGTAGCAGATGGAACAGCATATAAAGAGAAAAAAAGGAGGTGATTCTGAGGATGACATGTTCCTCACCAATGTTTAAAGTAATAATAGCTTTTCTTCAATGAACACTTCTGATGTGCAAGGCATTGTGTGGGCTGTTTAATGTGTAAGTTCTGTTCTCCACAACACACCAAGTAATAGAGAATCAAGATCTAATTGTGTCCAGAATGTTGTTTAACAATGTTGGTATGTAATAGTATCATTTTTTCAATTCCTTTTAATGATAAATCCAAAGATCCTTGATGGGGAGGGGAAGAGGAGAGATCAAAACAGATTAGTTATGAGATGCAGACCTTTGTGGAAAAGCATGATTTATGGCATATAATAAAAGCATGACTTACAACATGTAACATAAACACAACTTTATATTATCTCTCTCAGCTCTATTTAAGACAGACACCAAAAGTAATTTATCTCTTGCCATTGAGTCAGAACTTGGGTAGATTCAATAACTTTTCTGCTCATGCTTAGGTATTAGCATAGTTTCAAAGAATAAATCAAAGGTGCCATGTATAAAATATTAAACAATCTGAGCTTGACTCATGTCATATGGTTTATGGTTTCCTTTTTCTAAGTAAGGCATTCTTTCAGCTAATAGACGGGGTGGGGGCTTCAAGTTCTGCTTCTGTCTATCTATGTTTTCATTCTCTGTAACAATCTCCTCTTCCCAGTTTCAGTTTCTGAGCTTTTTTCTGATTCTCTTGAGGTTTGGAAGGGCAGGAATAAGGAGCAGAAAAGTCACCAACTTACTCTTCTTGGTTGGGTTCATTCAAGGTGGCTCTCCAGTGGTCATCTTTTTGAGGTCTCTTTTGAGATTCTCATCCCTGGAGACTTTTAGGATGGCTGACATTGTTATATCCATATCCAGATTGCATGGCTGCTTGTGTGTAGACATCCATAGTCTCCAGGAGTCAAGTGTCTTCCAGCTTCTTTCTTTGGGATTATTTTGCTTCTCACAGGAACCAGTTTGACACCATGCCAGCTCTCTCAACCAAGGGACCCATATCGGATCCACCAAAAACACATGACCCTTGTCTCAACAAAACTTTGGGAGTGTAACTCAATCCCAACATAGCCCTGCTATTGAGAGGCCTTCCACAGATCACTGAGGCTGGCTCAGGCTTCAATGTTCTGTGCCCACCAACTGCAAGGAAACTTCTGGTCCTTCAAATAGTACCTTGCAAGTCCATTCATTTTGTGTGTGTGTGTGTGTGTGTGTGTGTGTGTGTGTGTGTGTGTGTGTGAGAGAGAGAGAGAGAGAGAGAGAGAGAGAGAGAGAGAGAGAGAGAGAGAGAGAGAGCAGGATTTCTGCTCCAGAAACTCCTCTGTTCTGAGCAAATGGGAGGAAACCAAAAACATGGCCCTTTGCAAAGAAATCTCTCCTCAAATTATATTCTGTTTTCATTTTCTCTCTCTCCCCTTTTTATATTTTCATAGTGAGTAAGGTAACTTAGAAAGAAAATCTGCTACTTATTGGTAGGAATAAATTCTACATGTGGTGCTCTGTCTCATACTCAATTTGGCATCTGATACAGAATGTACCAGTGCCTCAGTAGAAATCAAAGCAGGAGAATTTTCCCTTTAATAGCAATATGCTTTAGAGTTCTGATAAGTATGATCAAGAAATAAACAAGCAAATTAAGAAATTCTAATGACCTTAATAATTGTAATCTCAGAGCCTAGTGTAGTTCTGGTTATATTGAAAGTATTCAGCAAGTGTATGTTTACAGTAGGAGGGGAAGAATAACAGGTCAGCTTTTATAATCTGGTGCATGTATCCATATTTCAGTGTTCTGCTCCTCTTCCTATAGCTTCTTCCAGCTTTAACCTTAAGCCCCACTGGTTGTGTTTATTTTGCTTATGTCTGCTAATTCTCCATTGGGTATCTGACCTTAGGTATCTCTCTAACTTCAAATTTACTACAAAATCTGTTTTTTGTGAAGGCTTATACTCTGATAATGAATTCTTGTCTACCTCTACCTTGTTTTCGCTAATTTATCAAATAATTATTGAGAACCTACCACATAAGCCAAGCATTAAATAGGCACTGGGAATAGGAAGCTTAAAAAGACAGTCTTTGTGTATTAGCACAAATAGCTGCTTTAAATAGCAGACACTAAATGATTTATGAGGATTATCTCATTTAATCCTTAAAATAGCCCTGCAAGTAGATGTCATTATTATCATTTCCATTTCATAGATGAAAACATTAAGCAGGAGAAGATTAAATAAATTGTCCAGGCTCCCATAAGAGTATCATGTAGCTGGCAGTATAATTTCTAATCCATTTGCTGCACAACTTCATCTACTTGTTTCTGCCTGATAAATTGAATAATTTCTGTTTGTTTCTAGGGAAGAGCTAGTAGGTTGGCAGTGAGGCTGGAATAGGACTGGCTATGAGAGTGGTGCTCCCAATATAAAACATGAAGATGAAATATTATGTAATGATGAAGAGGACTGGCCCAAATTAGGGCTTCAACATTTATTAGCTCTGTGTATATGTGTTTTTCTCAGCCTTAGTAATGTATAATTAACAAAAGCCGTATGTATTTACACTGTATAGCATGTTGTTTTGACATATGTATGCATTATGAAGTAATTAAATCAAGCCAATTAACATGTATCACTTATATATTTACCAATTTTTTGTGATGAGAACATTTAAGATCTACTCTTTTAGCAATTTTCAAGTCTGCAGTAATTATTATTAATCATAGTCATCATGTTGTACAATATAGCTTCATAAGTTACTTATCCTGTCTAACATTTTGTACACTCTGACCAACCTTTTCCCATTACCACCTCTGCCACACACACACACTGTGTGTCTTCTGTATTCCTTAATTTTTTAACCTGAAAAAAAAATAGCAATAATAATAGTCAAGATTATAGAAAGAATGAAATAGTATATTTGTTTTAGTTATCTTTTTCATTGCTATGACCAAAGTACCAGACAAGAACAACTTAGAGGAGGAAAGGATTATTTGGCTCACAGTTTTAGAAGTTCAGTTCATGGTTGGCCAACTCCAAGGTAGAGACATCATGGTGGCAGGGCGTGTAGGGAAAAGTTGCTCATGGCAGCTGAAAGCAGCGAATGAAAGAGAGAGGAAGGACCAAGAACAGATATAGTTCCCAAGGCTACACCCCAGTCACCTACCTCTTCTAGCCATACCCTATCTGCCTATGTTGCCACCCAGTAAATTGATTCAATCTGTCAGTGGATTTATCCTCTGAAGAGATTAAGCTCTGATTCAATTATATCAGCTCTGAACATTTTTGCATTGTCAACACATGAGCTTTTCTGGGGGACATTCTATATTCAAACCCTAAGAACATGTAGAGATTTTAACAAAGTATATGACACTCAGCAAACTTTCAATAATTTATAACTTTTAGTTTTTGAGATGAATGGTTTTTAGGTATAATATATTGAAGATTTTTCAAGTAGCTTGATTTTCCTTTGAAAAAGCCTAAGGCTTTGCCTTTTGCTCATCTAGAAATAGGAAAGTTTTATTATTTATATATTAGAGAAGAGGAAGATAATAAACAAAACTTTTATTAATATTCCCTGATAGTTTGATTTCTAAAAACAAAGCAAAACACACCTTCCAGAAAAGGTTTTAATCTTTTTTTTTAATTTTTGTGGTACTGGCGATTGAACCCAGGGGCATTTTACCTCCTGGTTACACCCCCAGTCCTATTTTTTTATTCTTTATTTTGAAACAGGGACTCACTAAGTTGTAGAGGGCCTCACTAAGTAGCTGAGGCTGCCTGCAAACTTGTGATCCTCCCATCTCAGCCCCTCAAATACTGGGATTACAAGCATACGCCATCACATCAGGCTAAGGTTTTAATGTTACAGCACTAAGACTGGTGAAATCCATGTACTTCCTCCTTAATTTCTGACTTAAAATGACAAAGGTGCTGCATAGAGAGGTGTCCCCCATGTGGGACCCTCAGGCATATTGATAAAGGATGATGACCTCCCCAAGATGTGTAAGATACATGTGGGATGTGAGAGGAGTTCACATGGCTGGACTTTATGATCCTAAAATACAGTAAGGTGGTGGGTGATGTGGCACTGTTTTAGTTATAAATGAATTTTTTTTTTTTTTGCGGTGCTAGGGATTGAACTCAGGGGCATTCTACCTCCGAGCTATACCCCCAGCCCTATTTTTTATTCTTTATTTTGAAACCGGGTCTCACTAAGTTGTGGAGTGCCTCACTAGGTAGCTGAGGTTGGCTGTGAACCCGAATTCCCTGGTCTCAGCCTCCCGAATGCTGGGATTACAAGTATGCACCACCACGCCCGGCTGAAAAAAATTTTTTTTTATGGCCTGTTTGGAGTTGTGCTTGGCTATCTGTAAACCGCTCAGAGTGTTTAGTCAGCTTTCTGTCACTGTGACAAATGCCTGAGACAATCAACTTAGGGGAGGAAAGATTAATTTTGATTCATGGTTTCAATCCATTGTTGGCTGGACCCATTGTTTTGGAGCCTGAGGTGAGAAAGAGCATCATAGAGGAAGAATATGATAGACAAAAACTGATCACCTCATGATGGTGTTCAGGTAGGAGAGAGAGAAAAAGAGAAGGAAGGAGAGAGAGAGAAAGAGAGAGAGAGAGAGAGAGAGAGAGAGAGAGAGAGAGAGAGAGAGAGAGAGAGAGACACGCTGAGGGACAAGATAATTCTTCAAAGACACCCCCCCCCCCAGTAACCCAACTTCCCTTACTAGACCTTATTTCCTAAACCTGCCACTTCTTTCCCATAGCATAACCATGTGGGGACCAGACCTTCAACACATGAAACTTTGGGGGTCATTCCAGATCCAAACTGTAGCACATAGCTTAGCATTTTTCCTTTAGCTAAGCATTGGCTAAATAGAGGATTATGTCATCGAAATGAATAGAATACTACTCTGACATTAGGGAACACGTACAATATGCAAACACATTCTCACAAAAGGAAACAAAGCCTTATTATATCTGTTGGGGTTACATTAATTCAATAAAGAAAAAATCCATAAATTTAAATTTAAAACTATTTTTTGAAAAAAATCTTTTGTTTTAACTTTAGAAAGAGAAAAGTTATGCTATCTAAAACATAGAAAAGAGCCAACTTTTTTAGATACTTACTATTCTACTTAGCCAATATATTTTGAAAATACATAGAGAGAAAATCTTCAGACATGAAAATGTCCTGCAGCCTCATGCATGTGACTGCTTGCCTGCTGTGTTTCCCAAAAAGCCCACTGATGCTCAGGATATCCTTACTGAAGCTCCGTACAGACTTATCTCTTCCATCTTCTCTTCTGTAGCAAAAAAAAGGAAAAGGTCAGTGTAGGGAGAACTTTCCTTCCATTCATCTGCACACTAAAAGGCAGGGGGAGGGGAGCGAGGAGACAGGAGTGCCAGCCTCAAAGATGGAAATAAAAGAGAGGCATAAAAATCAAGCCACGTAACAGCTTTTCTGTGTCCCAAGAATGAAACTATGTGTAGATTTATATTCAAGTCAATGAGTATAATTTTCCATACTTGATAATACTGCACTCATCCATCATCTTATACTCTACAGGTTCCAGGAAACTCTTTAAGGGGATGGCAATGAAGAAAAAAAAAGTTAAGAAACACTGCTATGGGTAGATTTGGGCAAAATGCTGAATTGCCTGAAGCCCCCTGAAGAAGGCAGCTTGTCTTACCTCAGATCTGATTCTGGTCCATTTCACTGAGCTGGATAACTAGTTGAGGTGAGTCAAGGTAATTTAGGTAAAAATATAAACTCAAAATCAGTCAGTATAATTTTGGTAACTATGTGTGAGGTAAATCACACAGGAGTTAGGTTTTTCCCTGACTCATGGAGAGAATGACTTCCATGGTAATTAGGTAATTTCCCCTTGATTTTGGTGGCTTGGCATTGTCACTCCCATGGACTGCAGAGTGCTTTCAGAGCCCATTACAGTCATTAAATGATGAACACTCTAGTCTCACTGATTCCATTAAGAATGACATCATGAATATAGAACTCTCTGGTGGTAGAGCAAGGGTTCAAGGCTGCTGTTTTTCTTCTAGGGGATGCACTCAGTTTCTTTTAATCATTTTATTAGCAAATATTTATAAAAACACAAAAATATAATTTCTATAAACATGAGGCCCCCACGAGCCAAGAGATTTAACAGATTAGAAGATATGATTACTAGCTAAAAGGGAATTGAGAAATGATATAAAACTTATATAACTTTACTTTAGATTAAATTATGTAGTGATCTGATAAACTAACTTTGGCAAAATACCAAACCAAACTAAAATGAAACACCTGGCCTTTTAAAATAATGTGTATCCTCTTTGGGATAGTTATATATGTTCAAACAAACACCACAAAACTAATCAGGAATCTCGCAGAAATAAGAATTATGTAAAAGATAATTTACATTTACCTTATTTACTTTGAAAAGCCAGAGTGTACTGAAACTCAGTAGGGGGAAAAAGATAATGGTAGCAAGGAGAAATGTGACAGATTGTATTGTTATTGATCAACATCTATTTCTCCATCCTATTAAAGACAGGATTGGTCATGTGACTTGCTTTGGCCAATGAAGGTTAGCAAAAGTGATGTTTCTTACTCAGGCAGAAGATTTGTGAGCTGGTTCACCCTATACCACATGCTTCGTTCCTCTGCTGAGATGCTAACAATGTTTCAGAAGAAAGCTCTTCTTTAAGGCTAGTCCCAGAAAGAGGTGCAGAGCTGCAGTCAATCCATCATGACATGAGGCATGAGTGAGGAATGGACCTCTGCTCTTGTAAGATAATGCAATTTTGTTTGTTACTATAACCCTGCCTTATCTGACTGCTACTGAAAGCTATATTGGCAAGACATCAATGCATAAATGCAATTCTGGTGATGCTGATTAATGAAAACTGTGGAGAATCTTTCCTCTACAGAAAACCAGCTGGATGGAGCTCAATAGCAGTAGCAATGATTATAAGCTAATGGTCCTTCAATAGATAAGACAATGCACTTACTGGTGGTTATATTTTATGTATGTATGTGTATATATATTTTCATGTATATAGAGATTTTTATGTGTATATTTAAATTGTATATGTTTATATATATATATATTTATCTATTTAAGTTGACAGAGAAAGGAAAGAGAGGACTAAGCTACTTATTTGAAAGGGAGAAATGAGTAATAAAAAAATGCTTGCCAGTTACTTGATTATTTTTCAACTTCACAATGCAGTTCATGCTAATATTCCTCCCTTTTAAAGTGGTCAGTCTCAGCCAGCCATGGTAGCGCACGCTTGTAATCCCAGCATTTGGGAGGCTGAGACTGGAGGATCTGGGTTTGCGGCCAGCCTCAGCTACCTAATGAGGCCCTCCGCAACTTAGTGAGACCCTGTTTCAAAATAAAGAATAAAAAATAGGGCTGGGGGTATAGCTCGGATGTAGAATGCCCCTGAGTTCAATCCCCAGTACTACAAAAAAAAAAAAAAAAAAAAAAAAAAAGAAAGTGGGAAGTCTCAGCTGGGTGTGGTGTAATACTTGGAATACTGAGGCAGGAGGATTGCAGGTTTGAGGACAGCCTTAAAAGTGCAATGAGACTCTCAGCAACCTAGTGAGAGGCTGTTTAAAAATAAAAGGGACTGGGGAGGTATAGTTTTGTGGTAGAATGTCCCTGGGCTCAATAAGCAGTACAAGAAAGAGGAAGGAAGGAAGGAAGGAAAGAAGGAAGGAAGGAAGGAAGGAAGGAAGGAAGGAAGGAAGGAAGGAAGGAAGGAAGGAAGGAAGGAAGGAAGGGGGAGGGAGGGAGGGAGGGAGGGAGAAAAAAAGGTAGTCTCAAAGAAGGAAAAGCTTACCACAGTTTGTTTGTTTGTGACCTCAGGGCAAGGTTTCTCTTTCCTTCTCCCATGATTTCTTCATCACTTATTATTTTCATTCCTCCAAATGCATCTTAATGCTTTTTGCCTTTTACTTTTTTCCCCCTTGAGTGTGACTGCTATCACTAACCAACATCTTTATTGTTACTTATTTATGAAAGAGGAAGAACCCACCTAAGGGAAATGTTTATGGTTAAGATCCATCATTTATAAAGCACTTGCTGTTATCAGACACTCTTATAAGAGTTTTCCATGGTTTATCTCAATTAAATTCTCACAGCAACTCTATGACATAGGTACCATTTATCAGCATAGGAAACTGAGTCACAGAGAGAAGATTAGCAACTTTCCCCAAGTTTCACAGTCAATGAATGTCAGAATCTGGATTTATGAACCTAGAAAGTTGAAATTAGGAACCATCAAGTCACTTTTCAGCCCTGAGTCTAACACTGAGGATTGGTACACATGTGAGCAATTTCTTTTCTCTAGTTTTTCAGATTTTCCAATAAAAAGGTTAGCTTGAGAAGTCTTCCAGTTGTAAAAATCTACAAATATATGGGCCATTAAAAGAGCACGTTCCAATCATTTAATATATGAGGAGGTACTGTCACACACTGGGAAGGTCATAAGTTTTGGTCTGTCCAAAACTGTGACCTCTGGCAAGTCTCTTAGTTTCTCTGAACCTATCTTCTTATGTGTAAATTGTCAGTAATGACAGAGATTTGTTACCATGTGTTAAGTGAGAGCATATCTATTAGGTTCTTTGCAAATTTTAAGGAATGACATAAATGTAACAAATTATCACTGTGTAAAAGGTACCATTTGTCCATCACATTTTCATTGAATCATCCATCCATTCTTTTATTAGATCCATCTACTCATCCATCCATTCATTCATTATTTACCTATTAAATGGTGAAGAGTCTGGCTCCCTCCCTTGAAAGAGCTCTCAATCTTAATGGGAGACAGACACACAAATGACCAAGTACCATACAATGTGAAGAATGCACACGGGAAGTTTAGAACATGTTTAGTTTATATGAGCTACTAAAAGCAGCCAGGACGGCATCACATTGGAGGTGGTATTTACAATGAGATCCAAAGTTGTGATCATATAAGTACGTGTTGACGTGGGTGGTGGTAAGTGGGGAATATTGTGGGAAAAGAACCACGATGGACAAAACCACAGACCTGTGAGAGAGCAAAGCATATTTGAGGACAGACAAATAGGTTATAAAGAGAGGACAGGAGAGGGGCAAGTCATCCAGAGTCTTGTACACAGTTAGGGAGGTCAGAATTTATCCTGTAGGAGATGGGAATATATGAAAGAATTTTAAGGGGAGAGCTGTGACTATATTCACACAAAAAGAATCAGTCTGGCAGTATTGGGGAGGGTGGAGTAGAGGGAATGAGATGAGAGGCAATTTGATGGCAGTTGGGTAGGCGCTCCTGTTTATTGTGTGGAACCTTACCAATAGTTCTGAGATGGCAGCCATAAGAAAGTTCACATCTGCACAGGGTACCAGGTGGTAAGAGAAAGGACCGTAGGGACAAGTGGGCATTTACTTGACTAGGGCTAAACTGTGTTGTTATTGGGAATTCATTTACATTCACTGTGCACCCTTTGCTGCTTGGCTGGAAGCTTGTAGCTAGGGAAGTACTTTGGTGGTAGGAATAGAATAGGTGGGTGCATAAAATTGATTTTACTTTGATCCTTACATTCAGTCGGTGTCTCTTGTAAACCAATCCCAGGCAGAACTAATTTCAAACTGAACCAAATTTCCAGTTTGTATTTTTCCTTTGTTCTGTTCTAGTAAAAGAATTCGAAGGTGGGAAAGCCAGAGATCTAAATAATCCAAGAGTCCTTTAATTAATTTCTAACTCACTCTGTCCATTGACAAGAATAAATAAAAACAGATATAGAAAGAAATCATATTTACATATCTTTTCATATGTATAAATATGTATATATACCTTTCCACATATGTAAACTAAAATTAATAATTGTTCTAAAAATTTTTATTGATAAATACAAAATAGCATATACTATCATAAAGGTGTCAACTCTGAAGCCAGGTTGCCTGGTTTCAAATGCTGGCTTGACCTTGGATAAGTTACTTAACTTCTCTCTGCTTCAGTTTCTTTGACTATAAAATGGTGAAAATTATAGTTTCTATGAGTTCAAAGGGTTTTGAAAACTTCAATGAATATAAAAGGGTTGGAATAGGGTCTGAAAGTACTTACATGATTTTAATTATTAATATTATTAGCCATGATTAATTTTCATGCTGCTGAGAAAGCAAGTTTACCTGCTCAAGGGTATTTCTAAAGGTAGAAGTGTAGATTTTAATATAAGGCGAGCAAGAAGCTTGCTCTTTACTTAGACAGAATTGAATACGGTCAGAGGACAGTAAGAGAGAACCATAGAATTGGGTCAATTGAACTCCCTTTTGACTCAGATTTCTATTTATAGCCTCTGCATTTTGGATATTGGCAAAGCACTCTTTTTCAACAGAACTGATTCTGGCATCGACTTTCCTCTGCTCCCATCTTCCTCCTGGTGTCAACAAACCCTGAATCTGACCCTCTGGAATATGCACACACCCCAGTGCAGACTTGATTTCCAAGTGTTAGAACTTCTGAGTTCTTACCATTGGCCTAATGGTGATACACAGGAGATAGCTGAGCTGCCTATTAATAGAGCTGTGTCTGGGTTGGTGCCAACTACTCCTTTACCAGAAATACTTAATAATCTTTTGGTTGATGATTTCAAATTGGCTTCTGAGCAGAATGGCAATAGTATCATCAACCTTATCTTTATTCTAGATTGCTGAGTCTTTGAACGTAGGAACTGGTTTTTTATTAAAAGAATGACTTGATGTATGGATACAGTAGGGATTTCCTCTACTTAGTATTTACAAAGTATATAAAAGGGAAGCAGTGAAAGAATTTGGCCTGTAAATTTGGTTTTTAATAACTCAAAACACAATGTCATTATTTATGAGCAATTTTAAAATTAAGATAAAAAGTTTGGAACATTTTATGAGTTATAATAAAAGAGATTGATTTTCTTAAGGTGTAAGTAACACAAATCAATAAGAAAAATACTGAAAATGAAGCAAAGATGAGAAGAAATAATTCAAGGCAAAAATAATTAAAGTCAGTAAATATGAGAAATTTTCAACTTCTTTAGTAGTCATAAAAATTAATAACAAAGAGATACTAATTTTCCTATAAAACCAATAATGTTAAAATAGGTAATAATTCTAACAAGGCTACCATAAAACTAATTCTAACATTGCCAAAATCTCAATATGTTAGCCAGAGGCTTAGAAAACTCCATACTCTTTGATCATCTAGAGATTTCTGATGTAGAAATTTCCCCTACAGAACTAAAAAATTTTGCATAGAGATGTTTATTATAGTCTTTTTTATTATAGCAAATAAACCCAGTAATATCAACAAAAACCAAAATGAAGCAAAACAAAAGATAAAAATATGAGAAAAGGATTTTAATGAGTTAAAATGGGGAATAAGAAAACAAATTATGGTTCAGTCATATGGCAGAATCGTTAAACACCATACTTTTTTATGCGGAGGAGGGTACTGGGGATTGAACCAAGCCCTTTTTATTTTTGTTTTGAAACAAGGTCTTTCTAGGTTGCTGAGAGTCTTGCTGAGAGTTGCCAAGGCTGGTCTTGAACCTGTGATCCTCTTGTCTCAGCCTCCCAAATACTGAGATTACAGGTGTACACCACCATGCCTGGCTTAAATACCATACTTTCTTTTTTTCGGTACTGGGGATTGAACTCAGGGGCATTCTACCTCCGAGCTATACCACCAGTCCTATTTTTTATTCTTTTCTTTGAAACAGGGTCTCACTAAGTTGTGGAGTGCCTCACTAGGTAGCTGAGGCTGGCCGTGAACCCGGATCCTCTGGTCTCAGCCTTCCGAATGCTGGGATTACAAGCGTGCACCACCACGCCCGGCTAACACCATACTTTTTAATGCAGCCAATTTTAACCATGTTTAGAAATTTTTAACAACAATTGTATACTTGTATACATGATACTTCATTATATATTATATGTGATGGACTTATACTAAGCTATTATTAGTCATGTTTTAAAAGAATTTTTATTAATCTAGGAATATATATCATAATATATGCAAGTATATTAATTCATAGTCTTATAACATATAATTTAAGATTATGTAAATTTTACAAAATACATACATATTGAGTTCATGGTACATAATTGTATCATAATAAAATATATTTTTAGAAGTAAATCTACATGTATATAAACACTTGTATATATATTTTAGAAAGTCTAGAAGAAAATAAATGAAAATCTTAAGATTAGTTATTGCTGGGTGATAGGGAAGAAAGAACTACAAAAAATACCCTAAGGAATTCTGCTACAAAAATGTGATTTGCACAACATTTTTGCATCCTTTTCAACTTGAGCCTACTACAATCCTATGGGTAAGTTCACAGAGGTATTATTTTCCTTTTTGTAACTAAAGATGCTGAGGATCAGAGAAATGCTTAGTTTAATCAAGGTCACAATGCTAATAAAAGGCAGAGCTGAAATTTGAACTTGGGTTGCTTGATGCCATATCTGGAACTACTTTCACTAAACTAAGTTGGCGGTAAGGCCACGTGGTTAGAAAATCTATAGCTATAGAGAGACCAGGAAGTGGTGGGAGGCTACAGTCATAATTCTCAAAAGTTTCACAGGTGTCCAAAAGAAATTTAAAATGCCAATTAATATTCTAGGTAGGCGTTTTATGCAGAAGAAAGGTTCTGCAGGCTTAAGGAAATCATTTATTATATAAAATATCTTAGTGCACTGGCTAAATTGAAGAGCCTTTTTCATGAGTCATTCTTAAGGCCTTCAAAGGAAATGAAGTGGATATTATCTCACTCTGCACAAAGGCAAAGGACACTCATAAATATGGGAAGAATACTCTTTGCTCTCGGACTGTAACAGTTGACAGGAATGAGGTCAACCTCACATTCCTGGCTTCCATGTCATGCGGTGACCTCACATGCACAGTGTCCTGTACAAACCGGGTGGCTGAGAATTCAGGACTTGGCAGGTGAGTGAGCCTCTGCCCTCCCTGCTCGCTGAGATGCCTGCCTCTCCCATTGCTTTTTTTATTTTTTTATTTTTTCATATTCCACCCTGTGGCTCCAAATAAGAAAGGGACTATTCTTAGCCAAGAGTTTTAGAATTAGAAAAATGAGCTTTGGAGTAATTTTATACTCACCAGGAAGCTGTAGCATGACCTTTCCTTCTATTATATTTGAAAAAGCAACACCATGGCTGATACAGGAAGTCTCTGTGAGGCCAGTATCTCCTGCGTGCCAATAATTTTTATCTCTTAGGATCAGATTTATTTCATTTCATCAACAAATACCACTTTACATAATTTCCTCTTTCTTCTTAAGGAATTACCTACTTAATTCAAGCTCAAAGTTTTTTCTTAGTTTTCTTAATTTGTCTAGCTAGGGTTTTTTTGTTATTAATTTTGTAAATATTTTTCTTATTTTACCAAGTCACTCTGCAAAGACAAAACTAATGTTCATTATTCTTAACATGTACAATCCCATTAATTTATTTTATGCTTGTCTCTATCTCTGTGCTATGACATATTGAAAAACATTCTGTACAAAGAAGATACAAGTAAATATTAATAGCTGATTGGAAAATATTATGATTTGTGAACATTATCTAATATCGATATTTTGGCAGACATTCTATACATTATAAAAAAGATATGCTCTGTGAAGTTCTAATAGCTCTTACCAGTCTTAAAATCATAACCTAAGATGCCCCAAGAGTAGCTATTTTCATCTCTGATTACACCTTTCCTGGCCTCCTTAGCCTCATATTTGGTTATTTAACTCCTGCATCTGAGCTCTTAACAAATGGGAAGGATTTATTGACTGGGTTAGATTACAGTACATAACAGTGCACTAGGTGCTAAAAGGGTAACAAAAACATCTACCTATGTCCCAAAAAATATAACCCGTTTTTGTGTCTACCTCTAGAACGTAGGTGCATTTTTCCAAGCTCTTCAAATAGTCCTGTGGCTTCGGTAAGCTTATAATACACTGAGGAAAAGAAAAAAAATTATTTATTTAAAATTAAACAGTAATAAAACCCAAAAAGTCATCAAGAAAATACAAAGCATGTAAAACTATGTACTGTGGGGGAGGTTGGTTCAAACTGGGGAAAAATCGCTGTGTTGTGGAGTCACCAAGAAAGTATCAGTGGAGAGTCTATAGAAGGGAAAGTGTAATGTGACGGTAATTGCATCTGCTTTGGATCATGAGAGGCCTGGGTCTGAATTCTGGCTTTGTGATCTTGAATGAGTCGTTTCATCTTGCTGAACTTTCATTGTTTTCTACTAAACTGGCTTAGTAAAATTTACCTTGTAGTTGTGTTAGGTAAAGCAATCTGTGAAAAGCGTTCAGCTTAGTTCCGGGTACATGGTAAATGCTGAAGAGTGGTAGCTGCTATTAATTCAGCTGGATCTTGAATGATGGTTTATATTTCAATGGTGGGAATGGGGACAGAGTGACCAGGAGGCAGGGAAAAAAATAAAGGCAGAAATTCTTCCTGCTGGAGCAAAGGTATACATGCAAGGGTGAGAAGGCTCAAATATGCAGCAATATTTCAGCAGAATGTAAGTGGACTACATTGAAGGGTTTTATTTTTTTTTTTTTTGAGGGGTGGGGAGTGCTGAGGATGTTATACCATTTATTTTGAACAGACACAATTTGCTTCAGATCACAAACCGGTTGGCCTTGGCAGGTGGCTTGGCATCTTTTGAGATGCTGCCTTTGGCAAGGTAAACATCCTGTGGTTATTTAGCTTCTTACTTCATGGTACTTTGGAGAGACTTACGCATGATATAATTCTTTTATAACACATCTGTGAGCTAGGAAGAGTGTGGAAAAAAATGCATACTATAGACTGAGTAGTTCACAGCAGGTGAGTGTGTTGTACAGATGGGCCTGACTCCAGGTTTTCTCCTTCCCAGAGCCTGCCTGCAAAAGCTCATGTGGCCAGTCTTGGCATTTCTTATCAGGCATCTGTTCAAGTGGAGATAGAAGAGAGAACAGAGCACTGTCAGGGCTCAAACAAGAGACTCCAAAGTCTTTCGTAAATGAGTCATGGATTCAGTATATGTTTTACTTAATATATATGGAATCCAATTATGAAAACATTTATATATAACTTCCACAATAGAAAGGTATCAATAAGAAGGTGCTTCCTGAGTTTTTAATAAAGGTCTGTCCCATCAGTTTTCATATTTCATGGTAGACTTGTCCTGTTTTTTGTTTTTTTTTGACAGCTAATAGCTGCTTCCTCTTTCTATCTCATGAATGAATAGGTGAGCAGACCTGGCAAACATCTTATGAAGCAATGTAAATTTGGGAGAATATTTGTATTCACTAGTGTCACAAAACTAAAGTACAAAAGAATTCACTGGATTTCCTCATTGTTTTGGGAACACAGAAGCAGTACATTGACTAAAGGACTTTTTTTTTCCATGTGGGATCACTTGGCTGCATACTGGGATTCCTTGTGGCGATTTAAAAACCATGGCTGCCCTGGCCCCATCTCCAGAGTCTCTAATGTAATTGGTTTGGGGTGTACTTAGGACACCTGGAGTTTTAAAACCTCCCTAGGTGACTCTTCTGTGTAGCCCAAGATTGAAAATCATGGTATAAAGTAAGATGTTCAATACTACTTGTGCTAATATGCATTTCATAAGATATGTCAGTGCAAATACCCAGATATATCAGTAGGAGCCCAAACGGCTAAATCTGAAGTGATTTCCCCAAGCCTACAACCTTCTTTCTGCATGTTACTTTGTCCCTCTTCTTATCTTCTTTCCCTTTTTTAGCCCATGCCCCTTGCATTCTAATGCCTCTGAACTATCAAAATGATCAGAAAAGGAGTCAATAAAGGTGTGATTCTGAAGTGTAGCTGAGTAGCTTGTAATCTTGTTCCTGGATACATTTCAATTAGAAACAAAGGCCCTGCTAGAAAAACCTTCATGATAACCTTGAAATAATGCAAAGGCAGTTACTTACTGTCTATGAAGAGACCACCTGTTTTTGTTTTTGTTTTTTCTCTATCAAGTAGATAGCTGGCTCATCCAGGAAAGCTTCAATGTCTCTACAGACCTGAGAACATGTAAATATGCAAGCTTGCTGGGCAATTGGCATCTGAAAATGAAAGTCTCCAGCTGCAAACTCTCCAGTTGCAAAGACCAGGATTCTTTCTACTCCTGACTCAAAGTCTTTCTGCAAATGGGAGAAGACAAGAAATCCAAGACTTTTTCCTGAAAGCTTAAGTATATTTGACTGTGCCTCAACAGAGTAGTCTTTTTAGAGATATGAAATCTGAGAAACTGTGTGAATTCTAGACCCATAGCTATACCTTAACCTAACAACTACTTTTTTCTTCCACTATGTGTGGTGTGTAGTCTTTAGATCCCTCCAATGTTGCTGTCTTTCCATAAGGTTGCATTAAAGTAATTAGGCAATTATAAATACATATTTCTTCCATAGAGCCTAGAAGTCTAGACACTAATGATTCACTGACTGGAATTCCTACTGTCACCATAGTATAGATTTTCTTCTCTAAGATAATAGCATGTTGATATTTCCCATTATAGTTATTGTTGGATTATAGTTATTTGTGGAAATTATCAACTAGAAATATGCTTTAATTATGTTATAGTTATGGCAGGAGAGGAGAGAAAGGATATGGAAATACAAAGAAATCCATCATGAGGACTTATTTCTGGATTTAAGAACTTTATGCCTGACTTTAGGTTTTGACCATGACTGACTGAGTAGCTTGTATAAGACTTTCCTTCCCATTAAAACACATATAAAATATGAAAAAAATTAAACAATTGCTGGAAATGAGCAGCAACCATGGCAAGACTGAGATCCCTAAAATGAGGAAAACATGAACACTAGATTTCTTTCTAAGTCGGATTTCTGAGCTATAGTATGGGAGAATAGAACCGAAGCAGAAAGCAGCAGTCTTGTTGTCAGAGGAAACATAGACTGGTGTTTGGAGTTGCCATAGCAACAGGGGTGGGATACCAGCTAGGAGAGAAGTACAGAGAGGGAGCTGAAATTTTACATAAAAATTTATAGTGAGTCTTCGGCTGATGCCAAAATACAGCCTTCAGATGATCCAGAAGTAAATATTTAATCTGTAGATTAGTTTTGTAGAACTGCTACAATAAAGTAACATAAACCTAGTGGTTTAAACAACAGAAATTATTGTTTTGCAGCACTGGGGTCTAGAAGACTGATATCAGAATATTAGCAGGGTGGTTACTTCTGAGGGCCTTGAGGGAAAACCTGTCCTGTGTCTCTTTCCTAGTTTCTGGTTAATTGTTGGCAATCTTTGGCATTCTTTGATGAAGCACCCAGATTTCTGCCTTCATCTTCAGATGGGGTTTCCTCTGTGTGCATGTCTGTTCTCAAGGTTTTGGCCTAAATTTATTGGAATTAAGTTACTGTTCCATGTCACCCCAAAATTCAGTAATTGAACACCTACAGCTATTAAAGCTTTGGGAGATTTGGAAAGAGTCAAATGAGGTGAAATTCAAAGTCCAGATCAATAAATTACATACTTTCTTGGGGGTCAAAAGAATGAGGAGCAAGGAGTCTGGAATAGGCTGAAAGAAAATATGATGGAATTAAAAGGAATCTGATTTGGGGGAACAAACTTGCAGGACAGGCATGGCTTTAGAGTCTAGTTACCGTATTTTCCTGTGAAGGGCATTTTAAAACCTATCTCTTTATTTTGATTCCCTAACTTATATGAAATAGTTAAAACATTTTTAATTGATACATTCTTCTTATACATAATAGGGGGGTTTGTTGTTACATATTTGTACATGCATGTAACATAATTTAGTCAATTTCATTCACCAGTACCTCCCTTTTCCCTCCCCTTCTATCTCCTCCTGTTCCCTTTCCTCTAATCTACTTGTCTCCTTTCTATTTTGTTCCTTTTTTTCTTTCTAGAATCCACATATGAGAAAAAGCATATGACCCTTGACTTTCTGAGTCTGGCTTACTTTAATTAACATAATGCTCTCAAGTTCCATCCATATGAAATAATTTTAATTGCATGTTGGTTTCTGCTGGAGCTTGATGCTAATCTATGCTTACACTTGTCTTGACATTGAAACTTAACAGCATGACTGGAAGATGATGTTCAAATTCACCTCCTGGTCCCACAGCTATAACTGGATCTCCAGATTCCTGTTCTAGAATGTACATTGTGTTCCTAAAATAACCTTAGATACATTTAAATTCTTTGCATATTAAAAAATTTAACCTTCTCCAAAGAGATATTTGGTCTCTGCCTTCAGGTTCCCTTAAGCCCTTGTATCATGCTTGATAGGATTGTCTTTACGTGACTGGAGTCTTTTGGCCATGCTGGCAGTCTAACAATGCGATTTATGGTGGGAGCTTTGAGTCACACGCATTCAACTTAACCTCTGGGAGAGCTAGAAACTGAAGTCAGCTGTGTGGGCTGTCAATTATAGACCCCCCCATTAAGAGAGTTAGACCAAGGCATAGATGAGCTTCTCTCAAAACTCTGTCAAAACTTGTATATTGCTGTACATCATTGCTGTGAAAAGTAATGCTTTCACCAAGTCCAGGGAGGGAGGACAACTGAAAGTTCTGGTCTGGAATTTTCCTATTCTCTTTTCTATGTACCTCTTCACTTGGTTGATTTTAATCTGTGGTTTAATTTTCTCTAATACACATCTTAAGCCACAAATGTGAGTATAACAGCTTCCAGTGAGTTCTGTGAGTCTTCTGTAGTGAATTATTCAAGCTAAGCCTGGCTTGGGAACCCTAGACTTGCAATTGATGTCAGAAGTAAAGATGATCTTGAGAGATTTCTCTTAACTTAACATTAAAAAATAAACTTACAAGCTGTGCTTCTATAATTACTAATAGTGACAAGTTGATTTGTGAAGAACTGCTGATCTGAATAGCTGGCATGAAGATGATGCTTATGGTTGTTTGTTAAAAGGAAGAAGAATTTGGGGTTTTATTTTTTTTGCAGTACTGAGGATTGAACTCAGGGGCATTCTACCTCTGAGCTGTACCCCCAGCCCTATTTTTTATTCTTTATTTTGAAACAGGGTCTCCCTAAGTTGCGGAGTGCCTCACTAGTAGCTGAGGCTGGCCGCGAACCCGATCCTCCGGTCTCAGCCTCCCAAATGCTGGGACTACAAGCGTGATGCCATCACGCCCGGCTTTTGAATTTGGGGTTTTAAACACTTACCAGGTCTTCTAAGTACTGAGGTATCATTCATTCACTCATCCATCTATTCATTCATTCAACAAATATTTGGTGAGTACTTTACTATATGCCTTAGTCCTTCAATTGGAATGATTCCTATATTTTTAAAGAAAAATAATAATAATGACAAACAGAGGAATATGATTCAATTCAAATAAGGACAAGTTTGCCAACAGAGATAGACACATTGAAACCCCAAGGTCTGTCTTAAAATTGTTGAAATTGTAATACAGACAATCAAGTATGAGAGTTTGGGTTGGGAGTGCCCCTAAAGGCCCATGTATCAAATGCCTGGTCCCCAGCTTGTGACACTGTTGGAAGGTGATGGAACCCTTGAGGGGTCGGGCTAGTGGGAACAAATTAGGTCATTGGGGACATGCCCTTGAAGGAAATATTGGGACCATGATTCCTTCCTGTCTCTCTGTTTGCTTCCTGGCTGCCATGAGGTGAACAGGCCTCTGCTATGTGCTCCCATCATGATGCACTGTGTTGCCACAGGCCCAAAGCGACAAGGCCAAGTGATTATGAGCCAAAACCTCTGAAAATAAGCCTAAGTAGAGCTTTTCTCTTTATAAACTGCTTATCTCAGGAATTTTATCACAGTGATGGATAGATGACTAACACAAAAGGTACACGGGTTAACTCCTTCCCTGGTGATTTTCAGAACTGTACATGACATAATCTTAAATTCTTGTTCATTTTCCTCATTTGTAAAATGGTGATAGTAACATTGACTTCATAGAATTGTTGAGAAAAGTAAATGAGATGATGTAGTAAAAGTACTTAAGGCCAGCTACAAAATCAATACATGCTATATTAATATCAATAGGTTCAGGCTTATCTCTTAACCATTTTTTTTCTAACTGAACCTACACTAATTTTAGTGGCTACTTAGTTCCTTGGTCCCTGGAGCTATTACAGTATTGAGTGGACATGAGGACAAGGTCAGTTTTGAACTTTATATTGCAGCAGAAAAGAGCAAGTGAACAAGTTCAGGGATATTTCTAATAACAGCGACTTCAATTACAGTTGCTTTTGCTGCCTTTAGTTTTGTCAGTAAAATACTAGAGAGATTTGGCTGTTGTATATATGGGGTACAAAGCCCCAGAGAAGGAGAAATTGGACTTTGTAATCTCATGGCTTTTAGGCAGAAGGATTATGAAGCAGCTGGTGAGAATAAAATATTCATTAGTTTAGTCTATAGCAACATTCAAATGTTTAGATGGAGTAGTTCAAGCTTTGCCCCAAAGACATTTTAATTGTGGAATTTATGTTGCTAAAGCAGCATGAAACCTGGTAAATTGCTTATTTCTGAGATTTTCTTTAGTCTTATGAAAATATGTACTGGATTTTACCCTATCAAATTTACAGGATTAAAGACAGAGACTGTATAACATGAAAAGCTAAACTAATATTTTATAAAATTAAAGTGCTTGTCTTTGAGCACATTAAAAAAAAATTTGTTGTCAAACATGGTATCTCCTGCATGCCGATGCCTTTGAGCAGGTTTGCTCATTTAGCTTAGTGCACTAATTGTCAGATAATTATACCTTGCAGTGACACAACACCTTGGGCTCTCCCTTCTTAATTCTAAAAATTAAATAATCTTGTTGGTTAGCAGGGTAGAGTGCATATACTCAGTAAACTTAAGTAAATTACTCAAAATCCACAAGGACAGAAGCTCTAGGCTAATTCCCTCTTCCATGAACCCATGATCCCTAAACTCCAATATGCATGAGAATCACACAGGAAGCCTGTTGGGATTTCATGTGCTTAGGTGTGATGCATGTGAGTGCTAATTCATGATGCCTGGTACAAGGACCAGAAATCTACACTTTAAACAATTACACGTTATGATTCTGAATGAGATGACTATAGTGCAACACCGTAGGGATCATATAGTAAGTCTTCTTACTATACAATTAAAAGTTATTAGTTATTTCTACATCATCTAAACATTTGTGCCAGTTAGGGTTAAAGCCATTCCTTGCAGCATTGAAGAAAATAGAGCTGTTTCTCATAAAAGGAAATAGTGTTCTTTTTTTCTCTGCCTGTTGATTGCACCTGCTAAAAGAGGTGGCATCTAACTGCTTTTGAAGTTTTAAGTTGAAGATTAGCTTTATTGTTGGAAGCCCCAACAGTGACTTCCATTTTTGATATTTATACTGTATTAGGAACAAATGCAAAACTACTCGAAAGAAATCCAAGTTTCAACCATGAAATGTACTTCCTGGAAAACTCACCAATAACTCTCTAGAGCCACGGATTGAAATACCATGGCCCCACCCTATTCCTGCCTTTTGTTTTGTCTCATTGACTCCAATCAACCTTTGCAAGTAGTTACCAGGAAAGGACAACATTCTAGCTTCTCTAAGGGACTACTTTCTTTCCCAGAAATATCTAAGCAGGGCATCTCCTGAGAATTAAAAATTGCCTTTGGGTTCATTGGGAACGCCAATCTCTGGAGGACAGCAGATTGTCTAGCAACTTGACACTCCTACTTTGTGCTGAAATTGGAAGCTGCCACCTTTCTTTAAACTAACTAAAATTCAGTTTTTGGCATGAACTTATACTGTCTCTTTTTAACTTCAGGTTTTGCTGGTCCTAATGGGAATTACTTTCCTTTATAGTGCAAGTGCTAGATATATAGTGTCAGAATAAAACCCAATGTACTGAGGAGGGGTTTTCAGGAACTGTGCCAGAAAAAAAACAAAATCAGCTAATGAAGGAGGTTTTATTTATATCAGTAAACAGTTTGCATATAGATAAGTTTCCTGTAAACTAACAAAGATGATATATTAGGGCATTTTCTTAGTAATGTTCTGAATTAAATGATTGCATTTCATTTTCTCATCAGGAAAATAAAAGGGTTGAACTGGATTATGGGTCAGCAAATATTTTTTTCTGAAAAATATTTGGGGCTTTGTAGGCCATATGGTCTTTTTCCCAACTACTCAATGCTGCAGTTGAAATATAAAATTAGCCACAGACAGTAAATAAGTAAATGAATGGGTGCAACCATGACCCAATCACTCTTTTTACAAAGACGGGGCTATATTTATCCTGCAGAGGATAGTTTGCCCATTCCAGGACTCAAAGGCCTTTTTTAGTGTCCTGGTTTTGTGATTCTAGTCAAGTTAATTAAAACCCAGTTGTCCTTTAGTTACTCTTTGGCTAAGATCGCCAGTGCTGACCCATTTCTAATTTTGTCTACTAGAAGCCGCTGAAATTAGAAATAATAATAGTAACCTTTACTGAAAAAAATTGTGTCCTGAACTTGATAAATATTTTTCAAATTCTATTTAATTGAACCTTCTCAAAAAACCCTAAAAAAAGGCAATATTATGATCAACATTAACAGATGAGAGAAACAGAAGCTCAGAGAAATAATGTGCCTGAAGTAAGTGGTTGTCTTTTTCCTTTTTGGTTGATATTACAAAATATCTTAGACTGGACAACTTACAAAAAATGAAAATCAATTGCTCCCAGTTCAGCAGATTGTTGTTTTGTACTTAAATGGCACAAGACACAAGCGGTCTCCTTCAAGTCTCTTTGATAAAGGCATTAATCCATTTCACATGGGTGGTGACTTTTTAACCTAATAATCCTCTAATGGGCTCACTTCTGGATATTATTTTGGGGAGGGAGAGGAGGATGCAAACATTCAGACCATTGCCCTGAATTTTATACTTTTTTTATATTAACTAAAAATGTTTCCTTTGTAATAAGATTCAGTTTTTGGCATGAACTTATATTGTCTTCTTTTAACCTGAGGTTTTTCTAGTCCTAGTGGGAATTATTTTCCTTTTTATAGTCTAAGTGCTAGATATATAGTATTAGAATAAAACCGTATATACTATGGGGCTCCCAGGAACTAAAATTGTGTCAGAAAGACAACACAACAAGCTAATAAAGGAAGTTTTATATCATTAAACAGTCTGATAAAAAGTTTTCTATCAGACCCAGGTATGTCAGCCTCAAGAGGCTGATTCTTAGCTGCCTGATTTACATGATTTGTATCCCAAAGAGTTAGCATGGATGCTAATTCCTTAGTGGGGATGAGTGTAGAGCAAGAATGAGAAAAAAGAACAAAGAGAGGAAAGCCATAGAAAAGAAGAGCTTCCACATGTGTAAAGTATGTCAGAGACAGAGGTAGATGAAAACTCAGATGAACTCATTGGATTTGAAAAGCAGAACATATCTGATGAGGCCCAGGGTAATGGTTGGAGCCAGAAGCCAGATATCAAGTGGAATAATAAGTGAAAGTAAGTATAAAACCATCATTTTAGATATTTGGCCAGAAACGGGATGGTTTACTTTCAGTTTTCCCAATCTTTACTCTCTCTATAAGAAAGAAAGAGAGACAACAATGACAACATTCCACTCAAAACCCCAAGATACAGCCGGGCGCGGTAGCACACTCTTGTGATCCCAGCATTTGGGAGGCTGAGACCAGAGGATCCAGGTTCGAGGTCAGTCTCAGCTGCCTACTGAGACACTCCACAACTAGTGAGACCCAGTTTCAAAATAAAGAATAAAAAATAGGGCTGAGGGTATAGCTCAGAGGTAGAACGCCCCTGAGTTCAATCCCCAGTACTGAAAAAACAAACAAACAAACAAACAAACCAAAAAAACAACAAAAAACCCCCCAAGATACACATTGCTCAGTGTATTAAAGATCAGGACCTGGTTCTATATAGAAGCTAATGTTTCTTTGTGTCAGAAGTTCTTTAGTCTTGATTCCAGCCAGCAATGAACAGAATGGGTCCTAAGGTCTCCTTCTTGGTGGTTGGAAGCATTGTTTCAGAATCACTGAGCACATTATTCTTGTACTCTCAGAGGGAGATGAAAGTAGAGGCCAGCTTGTGGGGAAATCAGTTTACTCTGCCATGCAAATCTAAGAGAAATGGGCAACTAATGCTCCTATAAACACACCCTGTTACTGAAATAAAAAGCAGAGTTTTGTTTTTCTTGGAAGAAATGGATAAGTTATGGCAGGGTTTGAAGCTCTCTTTCTGTAGTTGAGGAGAAATATCTCCAAGGGCTGAAAAAAAAAAAAAAAATAAAGACAGCGTGTTCATGGAAATCCCTGCTTAGGAAAGTATCATTGACTGAAGTTGTGAGGAATATATGTCTACTACAGCTTTCTAAGTGAAAACTGGGAACCTTGTGCCTACTTTGAAGGGAATTGAGGGAATTGAAATGATTACCTCCTTTTACAAAAACCTTTAATTTGAACAATTCTTTTTTTTTTTTTTTTTTTTTTTTGGTGCTCAGAAATGAACCCAGGGCCTTATACATCCACTGGACCACTGAACTATACTCTCAGCCCTGAACAATGGTTTCAAAAACAGATCACCTATAATGATTTATTCTGCAGAATTAAAAAAACAAAACAAAACAAAACAGAAAATCAGTATTTTAAAAGCATTATGGCCGGGCATGGTGGCGCACGCTTGTAATCCCAGCATTCGGGAGGCTGAGACTGGAGGATCCAGGTTCGCGGCCAGCCTCAGCTACCTAGTGAGGCACTCCGCAACTTAGTGAGACTTGGTTTCAAAATAAAGAATAAAAAATAGGGCTAGGGGTATAGCTCGGAGGTAGAATGTCCCTGAGTTCAATCCCCAGTACTGCAAAAAAAAAGCATTATGATGTGGAACACTTTAAAATTATATAAATATCTTGGGCAATACAATATTGAACCTTGAGTAAAGGTGAAAGAAGAGCTTCCATGATTACACACACACACACACACACACACACACACACACACACACACATGTTTAAAAGTAGTAACTTAAAAAAGCAGAAACTATGAATTACCTATATTAACCTTAGTGATCGATGAATAATAGCATCCACCAATGATCAATCTCAAACCTCAATCAGCCATGATACAAGCTTAGTCTCCACTAACAGCAAAATTTTTACCAGAGTGTCTAATAAATAGTAAGTGAATGTGATTCTACATAATAAAATTTTATGTTTTCATTTGACAATGATAGTTTGTGACCTGCTCAAAGAATTATTATTAGAAGGAAAGAGGTGGGACAAAAGATCTGAATTATTTGTTCCCTATGTTGTATGACTGAGGCTCAGCTAAAATAGCTTGTGAGGGAATTCAATGGCTAGAAAACACATCAGTGGTGGTATAAAGAGATTTTAAGAAATATGATACTTCTTATATATCCTCTATTTTTCTTCTATGCATACCTCTATTAATTGATCCTTAATAAAGAATATAAAAACATTTTTATACTATTTTAGTAAGTCATAATGAGTTTCTTCTGGAAGAATGGGAGTATAATTATTGATTCATCCTTCTGATCCTTTGATTTATCATTACAATATTTAGTTCTGAATTTAGAAGACCTTTAGTTCTACTGTTAACTCTAAGGGCCAAGAATTACCTTCTCTTGAAATGCAGGCTAAGTTATTTATTACAGTGGATTTGAATGTCATATAATTCAATTTTCTTGATTTTCCACTGGAATTGAAGATCTTTTGTTCTACAAAGCGTTGGCTAAGTATGCCACATCTGATACAGCCCCATCAGAGAGTAGGCAGCTGGTAATGATTTGGCGTTAATAATTTGAATTGATTTGTTTTTATCTTTACTTTCTTCCCAAGGTAAATTTCATGTGACATAATTTCATAGACAACTGAGATTTCTATGTGAATTATTAGTGGTACTTAAGTATAAATCTACTTTGCTGGAGATGTTGGAATTGTCTCCAGAAGGGAATAAGTTGCCCCATGTTTACTTAGGTGCTTATTATTTTGGGGGTTCTATGGGAAGAAATAAAAACTCTAAAATGCACAATTGGGCCTCTATTCAGCTTTAGAATAAGAAAGTATTTTTGTTATCTCATTTCAATGCTTAGGATAAATTTTACTTTTTTCAGAATCTGTTTATTTTTCTTTTGAGAATTAGTCATGAAAAAAATAAGCATTGTAGACTTATAATTACTACCTACTAACATTTTTCTCTAGAGTTTTATTTGTACTAAATGTATAAAATTAATAATTATATTCATGGACATTTAATTAATTAAAAACTGATTGCTGAGTAATTCTTATTTATTTTAAAAAACAGGAATTTATTTCAAGTGTTTGAATATGTTGAAGCATGGCTCTTCTCAGGCTGTTGCTAGGATATTTTAGACATAATAATAATGTTACTTGCTTCAGAAATCTTGTTCTTGCTGTGGGAGAAATCAAATACATGATTACAAGAAGAAATAAAGTAATTAGAATCAGCTTGTATTGAATAAAACTTTGTATAGTCCCAACTAAAGATATATTAAAATTGTAAGTCACAGGGTCTAAGTATGTTTTTTATTGGAAAGTTTAAACCTTAAACATTAAATTATGATGAGAATTTTCATAGAAGGAAGCAGAATTTTATTTCTAGAAATATTAGATATTGGAGTTTCTTTTTGGTTAGGCGGCAGAGTAAAAGGGAGCAATTTCTCAAAATTAATATTTGTGAATTTCTGTATCCTATTTTGTCATTGCATTAAAATTGGCTATATCTTACGTTGTTATATTGACAAAAGATAAAAGGAACAGTTTTAAACATTATTGATATCAATATTCTGTTGGCCTAGAACATTCTGCAATGACATAGTAAGAATTAGGTTTCTATTTCTGATCATATTACTTGCTGAACTGTTAAAATGTTGTCCTTTGCTTAGTACTTGCTATGGGCTGATTTGTCCACCCCCCCCCCCCAAATTCACATGGTGATATCTTAACAGTGTGACTGTATTTGTGACTGTATTTGGAGATAAGGTCTTTATGGAGACAAGTTACAAATGAAGTCATTAGGGTGGGTCCTAATCCAGTATGACACCAAGTCCTCACCATCATCTCGTTTCTTCTGCCAGTATCTATCTGCCAAATCACAGTGTATGTTATTTCAAAACTATCATTTCATTGAATCCATTCAACAATAATCCTATGAAGTAGAGGCCATTATCCTTTACCTAACCCTGGGTGTGAGACATGACTCCAATCAAGAGAATAGAACACACAAAAACGTGAAAACAGGGAGAAGACGGCTATCTATAGGTCAGGGAGATAAGCCTCAGTAGAAACCAACCAACACCTCGACCTCAGACTTCTAGCTCCAAGATCAAGAGAAAACAAATGTTTGACATTTAAGCCCCCAGTCTGTGATGCTTTGTTAACAGGAACTCTAGCAATTTCATACAGTTACAGCTATAGCTATGGAGATTCCAAGACCCATCTTCTGTCTCTAAGAGGCTCTATGAATTCCAGGCCATGGAAATTGTAAACTTTATTATAGTCAGCTTCCATGTCACCTGATTGCTTCCTCTTCCTGTCAGATAGAAGGGTGTTACAATGAATGCCAAGAGTTTTCTTTGACCTGGACTATCTGAACTCTGAATCTGCTCCCTCTATAGCTCCTTGTATTTGTGCTGGGAATGTCATACTGCGTGTGCGTATGTGTATGTACTTGTATGTGAAAGGCATATATCTGAAGAGGTATTAGAGTACTGTGCTAGTTAAGAGTACAGATTCTAGAACCAGATGGAATATAACAGATCCACACTTTGTGATCCTGAGCAGATTATTTAACTCTTCAGGGCTTCTGATCCATCAACCATAGCCAGTGATACAGATATAGTCCTGCCCTCATAGGACTTCTGTGAGTATTAATTAATCAGAGTATTTGAGTCATGTTGGACATCCAGGGTAAGGTAATAATGACCTTAGATAATAAATCCCTTCAGTCGGATAATGACCTCTACTTCATAGGGTTATTGTTGAATTAATTAAATGAAATGATGGGTTTGAAATAACATACACAGTGCCTGGAATGTAGTTGGCATTAACTACCTGTTGTCTTCACTATTCCAATAACTTCAGGCTGTACTCTAAAACAACGGAATCAAGGCAAGAGAACTTCAAGGGCTTTTGGAGATCAATTGATTTAATGGCTCATAAACAGATGGAGGACAGAGATGCCAGATGAGAACACAGACCTACCAACTCTCTGGCTCTTGACTTTCCAACATCAACACATCGTTTCACTTTCTTATAGAGATAAGACATGCTTTTGTTCCTCTTCCCTCCCAAATAAGGAAGAATCACATTTAATATAATCAGTGGTTTAGTAAGTATATTGGCAGAAGAAACTAGATGATGGTAAGGACTTGGCAAAGGTCTCATTGTTCTCATTCTTATGAAGGTGAACATGTTTTATTTTTTATAGGATTATGACCATCAGCCTTTTAGATTTCAATGATTAAGCACTGTATCTCCCCTGGTTCCGCCCTGCCCTTTGGATTTCTTTTGTGTGGAGATTTGCTCTTATTTTTTCACCTTCCCTTACAGATTAATTTGAAGTTCCCACAGTCAACCTAGGGAAAAGTGCACCAAATTCACTTTGCCCTCTGAATCCAGAATGGACACAGCCTCTCAGCATCATTTTTGCACAGTGACTGGTTTGCTAAAGGCTTCTTTTGCCAGTAAAATCTTATTGGTGAATTGATTTCTTTTGAACCTCTTTATCATCCTGACACATTGCAGTTAAATAAAGAGGAGCCTAGCATACAGATACAATTAGGGATTTTTAAGTCATATAAACTTAGTCCATATAAATTTCAGCCTTCATTCAAGTGAATACAAAACTCCAGTAAAACTGCAGCAGAAAAAAAAAAAAAAGCCTGAAAGTTTTACAAGAGACCAGATGGTGGCAGCATAGAATGTGTGATAACACTATGAGCCGGAGCAGTTTAAAAACATGATTACAAACATGTTGCAAATGGTTGAGAAACTACTAATTATAGATGACAGCAAAAACAGGGAAACTGATTAAGGACATACAATGTAGTACCAGAAATACAGGGGTCTGACTCCATTTCACTACTTACTACTGGCTGTATGAATTAGGGCAAGCCCACCAGCTTCTCCAAGCCTCATTTTCTCCTTTATAAAGTGGGCATAATAATATTTATAGGCTTATTGTGGGATTAAGGAAGATGCTAGCAAACAAGTAGTAATGTGGGGAGAGAGGGGGTCATGTCAAATATGAGCATCACATTTCTACATTTCACAGAAAATTGCTGTTACTTTTTCTTAAACAGTAAGGTGTCCAGGGGAGGGAGCAGTCAGCCCCTGCCTGCAGGCACAGCCCTGGTGCATTGTCTATAGAGAGTTTAAAATTACTAACAACGCCAACTAAAATCAGCCTGCTTTTTTCAATCGCCATACACTGACAACTCTAAACAATGTCAGTGGTGAAAATATTCTTCCTTTTAAGAACTCTTTTGTTCCTAACAAATGAGGATTTTACTAGCAACTGAGCATTTTAAGACCCTTTACTCTCTGGCTTCTTAGCCTTTTAAACTTTGTTTAGAAAAGGAATCCCCCTTTTCAGTCCAGTTGGACTAATTGAACAATTGGTATGGATATACTTTCTTTTACTTATTCCTGCCTGATCACCTTTTGTGTGTGTGTGTGTGTGTGTGTGTGTGTGTGTGTGTGTGTGTGGTTCTGGGGATTGAACCCAGGGGCATTCTACCTCTGAGCTGCACCCCCAGGCCATTTTAATTTTTATTTTGAAACAGGGTCCTGGTAAATTGCTGAGTCTGGCCTCTAACCTGCCGTCTTCCAGTCTCAACCTCCCAAGTACTGGGCTTACAGCGTGCACCACCTCCTTTTTTGACTACACTATTCCCATCACCTGAAATGCCTCATAATGTCTCCTTCATTTACCTTGATATTACTTTTCCTTCCTGGGCCCAGTGTAAAGGCTACATTTTTCTGGGAAGCTTTCACCATCTGCTGGATCCACAAGGAGGTCTCCCTTGTGTATGTAACTATTTTGGCCCTTAGCATCTGCTGCCTTCTATTGAAACATATTGCCTTTTCCTCCCTATGTAACAGAGGTGCTCATTCACAGAGTAGGAATTTACTTCCATAATCTAGACCAGCTTTAGGTTTTGAAAGCATCTGTACACTGATACAATTGTGCTTAGAGGTATTGACAACTTGTGAATATTTTAGAGGAAATCTTTTTTGACATATATATATATATATCTCTTCCTTAAATAGTTTGTATTCTATAATAGTTTATATACTGTAATACCAACTACTAACATTAGACCTTTAAAAAAGAAGAAATATAACTACTTTGCAAGCCTGGAGACATGCCAGATGTGAGCTCTAAATTCTAGATTTCATTGAAGCTATTTTTTCAGTCCTTTTCTATGGGAGCTAAAACCTTTTCATCTCTTATTTGCCAGTGTAAAATTTAATGCAAATTTTAGCATGTGATAATCACTCCCTTAGTGGGAAAATACCAGGTGCATGAAAAAATCCAGATCTTTGAACTTAAGCTTTCCCTTTGTGTTTACATACTAACAAGCTACTATAAACAGTGTGCTGTCAGTGTCTATCTGTCATTAGAGGCAGTCACTGTAAAATAGCTGTCTATATATCCTCATATTCAACAAGATGGCCATATACGGTTAAGTCCTTTGTGAAAAATTTGGCCAGATTCTTGGATCAGAAGGTCAGTCTCCAGAAGTACAGGGCTTCAAAGTTTCTGGTATTATAAGAAGTGAAATGTGTATAATTTCACTTTATTTATAATTGATTTATTTAAAGTTGGAGAGAAACACAGTTTTGTAATGAAGTCTTGGGTTATAAGTGAAAGGAAAAGTCAAGATTTGGGCTCTGGCTGGGTATAGTGGTGAACATTTGTGATCCCAGTACTTGGGAGGTTGAGACAAGAGGATCAGAGGTTGAAGGCCAGCCTCAGTAGTTTAGCAAGACACTCAGAAACTTAATGAGATTCTGTTTCAAAATAAAAAGGGCTAGAGTTGTAGCTTAGCAGTAGAATGCCCCTGGGTTTAAACACCAGCACCCACCCCACCCCCCAAAATAAAAAGAAATAAAATATGTTGTCTCTCTCACTCTGCTTTCCCATCAGTGCAAAACTGTATTTCTGTAGAACATGATTCTTTCCTCTCAGCCAGGCTGGTCCCAAGGGGAGGAGTTAATGAAGGATGGGTAGGAAGTATAAATGCTATGTTTAGAACACCTTTTTTTTTTTTTAATTTTTATTGTAGTAATTCGTGCAATATAGCATACATCTTTGTTAAGTACAAATTGTTAACAACATATTTGCACAAAATTCTCATTTGACCCCTTCCCCGATTCCCTCCCCATTCCCTCCCCCTCCCTCCCCCTAAGGTTCACTTCAGTGAGTGACCTTGATATGATTGTGTAGGTACATCATGAACACCTTTGATTCAAGAGGGAAAAGACACATGCCTCTTTGGGTGTCTTACTCACATTATCATATGCAAGTGCCATGTTGGCAATTTATCTTATGACAAGAAAAATAAAATAGACCCTCATCCCTTTTTAGAGTAGGGTTGAATGTAGGCTCTGCTTTCTGTATGATATTCCAACCATTGAGTCTGAAAGAGTGATGTGTAATTGTATCCATCCATGTTCAATCAGGAGCACCAAACCAAAGAGATAGTAATTTGAACAGAGGTTAAATATTAGAGAATTGTTAACTATAATGGGGGTTGGAATAATAAGGAAAGAATTAATGTAAATAATATTTACTGTAAAGAATATAGGAATAGTAGATATGAGCAGCCACTATCTCTGAGGCTAAGATAAAGCACTCATCCCAGTCTGGGGTTGAGACACAACTTGTAGATGACACAGTGGGATCACTAGATGGCAGAGAACTCATTGAGATTGCTGGAAATCTGAACCTAGGAATCCAAGGAAAGCTGTCCATGAAGATGCATTTCATCTTAGGTACTTTTCTATAAAACCACTTGGGTGTGGGGCAGGGGAAACTTCTGCCTATTGTATCCTGCTGATACCTTTGGGTTTCATCTTTTATGTCTTTTAGTGTTATTCTCAGTTTCTTTGATTTCTGCAGCTTTCCTTATTCTTCCATTCTGTATGTTTGGTCTGGGATTATTTTGCTCTGTTTTTGTTGTTGTTGTTTGTTTGTTTTGTTTTTTTCTTAAATTTCATGTTTGGATCATTTGAGGGTTTTCTTCTTTTCTAATATAAATGTACTATGAATTTTCCTTTAAGTACTGCTTTAGGTTTATCCTATAAATTTTGATATGCTACATTTTCATTCCCATTCAATTTAAAATCTTCTCTAATTTCATTTATGACTTTCACTTGTGAGTTTAAAAGTGATTGTTTCTCTTATAGATATTTTGATTTATTTTTCAAATATCTTTTTGTCATTGATTTCCAGCTTACTTATAGTTGGAGAATATACTTCATATGACTTTAGTTCTTTAAAAACTTTTAGGTTTGGTTTTATGGACCAGAATATGGTCTACTTTGGCAAATGTTCTTCTGTACTTGAAAAGAATATGCATTCTGCTTTTGTTGGATTAAATATTCTATATTATTAGTTACATGAAATTGGTTGATAATTTTGTTTGGATTTTCTATATTCTTATTGACTTTCTGTCTGTGGATTTCTATATTTTTACTGACAAATATTTGCATTTGTCTATTTTCATCAGTTTTGCTTAATCTAGTGGTGTGTGTGTGTGTGTGTGTGTGTGTGTGTGTGTGTGTGTGTGTGTTTCTGGGGTTACTGGGGGTTGAACCCAGGGACATTCTACCTCTGAGCTACACTCCCATCCCTGTTTTATTTTGAAACAGCATCTCACTAAGTTGCTAAGGCTGGCCTCAAACCTCCAAACTTCCTATATCAACCTCCCACCATGTGTGCCACCATGCTTGGCTTACTTAATCTATTTTGAAGCTTTTTTCTAACAAAGATGTATGATTACAATGTACCAATTAATTAAAAAAAAGAAAAACCAAAAACAAAATTTTCATTGGTGCATCATAATCATACATCTTTGTTAGGTACAAGCTGGTAAAGGCATACATGCACATTTACTCATTTAACCCTTCCCCAATTCCTGCCCCACTCCTTTCCCCTCCCTCCTTCTCCCGTTCAGTTTAGTGATTGACTTTGATATGTTTGTGAAAATATATCATGTGCCTTAGGGTATTTCCCTCCCACCTCTCCTCATTACCTTCAGTTAAATCACCTTCTTTGCTCATCTAAGGTTTCTCCTTCATTTGGAGTCACTCTTATGTCCCACTTTCTCCCTAGCTTCTGCATATTAGGGAGAACATATGATTTTTTAATTTTTGTGACCTACTAATCTCACTTAGCATAATGTTTTCTAGTTCCAACCATTTCCCTGAAAATGACATAATTTTGTTGGACTTTATGGCTGAGTAAAATTCTATTGTGTACATATCCTATAGTTTTGTAATCCATTCATCTGTTGATGGACATCTTGGCTGGTTCCATAGTTTGGCAATTGTGAATTGTGTGGTTATAAACATAGATACACATGCATCGGTCTGATAGTTTGGTTTCCATTCTTTTGGTAGATACCCAGAAGTGGTATTGCTGGGTAATATAGTAGGTTCATTCCCATTCATCTGAGGATTTCCCATACTGTTCTCCAAAGTGGTTGCACTAATCTTCAATCCCACCAACAATGTATTAGGGTTCCCACTTCTCCACACTCTCACCAGCATTTGTTGTTGTTTGTGTTTTTGATGATTGCCATACTGATTGGGGTTAGGTGAAATATCAGGATAGTTTTGATTTGCATCTCTTTGATTGCTAATGATATTGAACATTTCCTTATACATTTATTGGCCATTTATTCTTTTGTGAAGTGTCTATTTACATCCTTTTCCCATTTTTTGATTGGGTTATTTGTTTTCTTAACTGTGATTTTCTTGAGTTCTCTGTATATTCTAGATATTAAACTTATATTGGAGGAGTAACTGGCAAAAATTTTCTCCCACTCTGTAAGCTCTCTGTTGAGGTTCTTGATAGTTTCCTTTGCTGCACAGAAGCAAAGTTTTTACGTGTTCCTATGTGTTGAAGTGTTGGGCCTATGCCCTCTTCACATAGCTGCAAGGTCTCTGGCTTGACTTCCAGGTCTTTGATCCATCTTGAATTGACTCTTGTGAAGGGTGAGAAAGTTGGGTTTATTTCCGTTTTCCTGCATATAGTTAACCAGTTTTGCCAACACAATTTGTTGAAGAGGCTACTTTTTTCCAGTACGTTTTTGGCTCCTTTGTCAAAAATCAATTGACTGTAAGTGTGTGGGCTTTTTTCTGAATCTTCTATTCTGCTCCATTGGTCTATGTGTCTATTTTTATGCCAATTCCATGCTGTTTTTATTACTGTGGCTTTGTAGTATAGTTTGAAGTCAGATATTATGATGCCTCCTGCATGGTTCTTGTTGCTAAACACTACTTTGGCTATTCTGGGATTTTTGTTGTTCCAAATGAATTTAAGGACTGATTTTTCAATTTTCATTACTTTGTTCACTTTTTTGCTGCTTTTTTTTCATCCATCAAGAAGCTTCTTTTAGCTGGACATGGTGGCGCATGCTTGTAATCCCAGCATTTGGGAGGCTGAGACTGGAGGATCTGGGTTTGCGGCCAGCCTCAGCTACCTAGTGAGGCACTCCACAACTTAGTGAGACCCTGTTTCAAAATAAAGAATAAAAAAAATGGGGCTGGGGGTATAGCTCAGAGGTAGGATGCGCCTGATTTCAATCCCCAGTACCACAAAAAAAAAAAAAAAAAAAAAAAAAAAAAAAAAAAAAAAAAAAAAAAAAAAAAAAAAGAAGCTTCTTTTAAGGCACTTTTTTTAAATTGGTGCATTGTAATCAGACCTCTTTGTTAGGGACAAGCTGGTAAAGGCATACATGCACACATTTCTCATTTAATCCTACCCCAATTCCAGCTCCACTTCCTCGCCCTCCCTCCTTCTCAGGTTCAGTTTAGTGATTGACTTTGATATGTTTGTGAAAGTACATCATGTACATTAGGGTGTCTGCCCTCCTCCCATCACCTTCAGTTAAGTCAACTTCTTTGCTTTTAAGGCACTTTTGATTTGAGCTCTACAGCACCTGAGAAGAGGTATCTCTCTCAGTCACCATCTTTGGACTCTCCAAAGCTTTGTTTTTATATACAAAGATATAAAATTATTTATTTTTATATCTTCTTGTGCAATTGACTTTTTAATAATTGCATAATCTCCCCTTCATTTCTGGAAAATTGCCTTTGTTCGAAGCCTATTTTACCCAATATTATTACTGTCATTGCAATTTTCCTTCAATTAGTGTTTTCGAAGTCTATCTTTTTCATTCATTTACCTATGATCTATGTGTATCTTCTATATAAAATTGGTTGGTTTTTTTGGGGTCCAATTTGAAACTTAATTTGTTCGAACTATTTTTAATTCATAAAATTTCTGATGTTCTTGTACTAAAACATATCACCTTACAGTTGTTTTGTATTTCATTTATCTGCTATTTTAAATTTTATTGAATTGAGTATTTTTATGATTTCATAATTAGCTTATTATCTTATTGTCTATACTTTTTATTAAAAACAGCTTGCTTTAGAGTTGAAGATATGTGTCTTATCAGTTATACCGTACTTTCAAGTTATATTATCTAGTTGTAAGAGTCTTACAACTGTATATTCTCAATTCCTTTTTCTAATTCTTTGTGTTATGTTAACATACATTTAAATTTCCATATAAAATAAATACAGCATTAATTGTTACTCTGCTTAAGACATCATTCATTGTTACTGCTTTAGGTAGCCAGTTACCTCAATAGTATTAAAAATGAGAAACTGAATCTTATAGTAATCTTCATTTATCTCATTTCTGTTTTTTTTATAATTTATTTGTGTAGTACGTGAGTTTTATCTGGAATTATTTTCATTTTTCTTAAAAGAACTTTCATTAACATTTCATTATAGTAAGTCTACTAGTCTGCAAGTGGTAATTTATCTCTTTTTATTTTTCTGAAGAAGATTTTACTTATCTTTAGTAGAGTTTAGGTCTAGAATCACAGGTTCACAGTTTTTTTTTTTCTTTCTTTCAATATGTTAAAGATGTCACTCCATTGCCTTCTGTCTTACATGGTTTCTGACATAAAGTGTCCTGCAAATCTCATTTTTATTCTTCCATATGCAATAAGCTTTTTCTCTACATTTCTTTAAAATTTTTTTTCTTATCTTTGGTTTTGAACAATTTTAATGTATTTTCATGACTGCATAGATATATAATTGGGTGTGTGGCTTTGTGTTTTTAATTCACTTTGGAAAATCTTTAACCATTATCTTTTCAAATAGTACTTTTCCTTTGTTCTCTTTCTCTTTCTTTTTGAGATCACAATTCTATCCATGTTAGACTGATTTTGTTTCCTTAATCTTGGATGTCCTGTTCCTTTCTTTCACTTGTCTTTCCTCGTTGTATTTCAACTTGAGTAATTTTTCTTGACCTCTTTTAAAGTTATTGATTCTTTGTTTTGTTGAGTTTACCAATGAGCCTGTCAAAAATCTTCTTCATGTGATACTATAGTGGTCATTTCTAGCATTTTCTTTTAATTATTTCTTATCATTTTCATCAGTTTGCTGAAATTGCCATGTGATCATATGTGTTTCCACCACTCCCATTAGGTTCTTTGATGGTTTAAGCATAGTTATTTTAAATTCCCTGTTTAACCCTTAGATTTCTGGATCATATCTGAATCTGGTTTTGTTGATGATTTTTTTTTTTTTTTTTTTTTTTTTGCGGTACTGGGGATTGAACTCAGGGGCATTCTACCTCCAAGCTACACCCCCAGCGCTATTTTTTATTCTTTATTTTGAAACCGAGTCTCACTAAGTTGCAGAGTGCCTCACTAGGTAGCTGAGGCTGGCCGCGAACCTGGATCCTCCGGTCTCAGCCTCCCGAATGCTGGGATTACAAGCGTGCGCCACCATGCCCGGCTATGATGATGTTCTTTTACTACTCTTACCTGTGTTTTATAGATTTGCATGCATATCATTAATTCTGCATAGGAATGTAGAAACTGAGGTGCATGAATGGAAACTAATACCTATTAACCTTGTTAAACCTTTCACATAGTGGTTAAATCAATCTAGTCAGAAATTGAGTTAAGATTGGGTTTTGTGGTTGTTTTGGTTATCATATGTACCATATTCTTCAGGACATTTGTATAGTCTTATTATTGAATATTCCTACCAGAGGCATCTTCCAGTTGCATAGATATTCATTCTACTCTGTTCAATAATATTTAGTAACAGATAATATTTAATAGTATTGAGTCTTTACCTGTAGAAGCCCACTGCATTTGCTATGTACTTGTTTATTTCTTCTCTAACTGATAAAAACAAGACCAAGTTCTTGTGAGCTATTTTAAAATACAGAAGAAGAAATTTGGTTACATAATTTCTGCCCTTTTAATCACTCTTGCATCACACACAGGCACTTCTACCAAGTACTCAAGCTCTGGGACACAGGCATGAGGGTGTCTTCTTAGATTCTTCATGTCCACCCAGGTAGCAAGGTGTCTTCGTTTCCTCTTTTTATAAGTTATTTTTATAGCCACACTATTTTCCAAGATTTACATACCACTTCTATTTACTATGACCAGAAATATCCTCTCTTTTTACATTTTTATTTAATCCCATTTATTGTGAAAGGCATCTGGTAGTACAATATTTTAAGTCTCATGCATTTCTGAGAGTAGAAGTTAATGAGGCCAATGGGGATACAGGTGTGCTCTTCCAGCATCCAGAACTTTGCCTCTTAGGAACAAGGACTCTGAAGTACACCCATTGCCATTTTCAGTGTCAGTGCCTAACAAAAAACAATGTCAGCAATGGTTCTGTTCCCTATTATGTTCTTATAATCACACAGAGATGCCAGAATGAACACCATTCTACTTGCAGCACTCATTACTGAAAGACAAATACCCTTAATTTTGAATTAGAAAAAAAAACCAAGAAGAAAAGGTACAAATATTGGCTTTGAAAGTTTTAGAGAAACCTTGATTTGGTGCTATGTCTTAATTTGTGTAGTTCAACTTACATGAAAAGTAGCTTTTCTGGTAAGAACCTCACCATACATTTCATGGTTTGATCATATTTTCTACTCTCTGTTTCTCTCATCAAAGGCATTTCTACCTGCAGGAATTGTTATGGCCTTCCTTCTCCTTAGTGTTCTCAAATAACTCCTGAATTAATTTCTCTCAAAAGGGTTATAATACAGACAGCCATCCTTTTTGCTCAAACCAAGGACATGGTTTCACTTTTGCTTAGACACCTGAGCTTCATTAGTAAGAAGTGGTGTCATGTTTGTATGTCATGTTTGTATGCAAGGACTTTCATGAAGCGTTTGTTCTTATGTGGGGATGGATGGTCTAGAACAGGCCATATGATAGCACAGATGCTTTTCTAGTCATTGTTTACAAAATACACAACTCATGCATTGTATTGATTTTGTGTTGGTAACAGGAAATTAATTCTTCACAGAGGAATTATGAAATGAATAATGAAAATTTAAAAAATGTACATCTTAGACAAAACCAGAGTTGAAGATTTTCTTTCAGACAATGAACTATCCTACAAATGGATCTATTTCACATTTCTCTTTCTATAAAAAACTCTCAAGCATTATTTTTAGTAGTTTTGTACCCTATATTTATCTTATATTTTTCAAATTAATTATTAATTTCTGGGCCTCTATTTATTATCTTGTGTAACAGAGTCAAGAGAGAAACATTGACTATTAGTGACTTAAATGATAAAGGTATTTCCTTTTCTCTTGCACACAGAGGAGACAGCATGAGGTTGAAATGGCATTCCACAGCATCATAGAAAGATCCAGGGTTCTATCTCCTGGCTATCTTTCTTGTGCATAGCTGCCATTCACAAGTTTACCAGATGGTCCAATACAGCCACATTCCATCCAGAAAGAAAGTTATAAGGAAGGGCAGGCATCTTCATCATGAGAAAATATTCTGGAAGTTTCCTTTTGCCCTTTCCACATTACCCCTGGACAGTTCTCAGTCACATGACCAGACATAGATGCAAGAAGAATGGGGAAAATTAACATTCTGAGTTGCTGTGTGCCCAGCTAAAATTTGGGCTTTCTAGTATTAAAGGAAACAGGAGAATGATTGGCAAACAACCAAGAAACAGATCACAAAGTCAATCACATTCAAAACTAAGCATCCCGTTTATTCCACAAAGATAATTTTAATAAATTTGGCTACATATTATTCAACCATTCAAAAATAGTTAATAAATTCAGTTGCACTAGAAATGTGCTGGAGCTGCATTCAATTTCAGCAATGGTTTTGAATGCAATTCTATGCTCACATTTGAATATGTATCTCAATATAATTAAAATTAATTCATAGTTGCTTTTTATATAAGCCAGGAATCTTTTTCCATAAAAGTTAACATAAAATATAGACATTACTGAATATCAGTATATTTTATGTCTCAGTAAATTTTGTAACAGTTTCGGTACACATGCTCATATGCATTAGATGTGTTAACCTTTCACCTAACCTTGTCTTTCTAGTTTTATATTCTGTGCTGTTTATACTCACTCCAGTTCTAAGGACTAAAAATTTCAATAATTTGTAATAATTGAAAGCATCAATAAGAACTTTTGTCACTGACATTAAAATATTAAAAGAAATATTTAATTGAGAACAATATTTAATTAGAATTACATTGACAGTACTCTGCATTTCAAAATTGAGCTGTATAACTCCAGAACTTTATCTTCTTATTAATAAAAATATATGCCAATTTTAAACATAGCTCTTAAAGAGGAATCAGGTAAAAATTAACTTCATTTTCAGCAAAATTTTTGTTTCTATGTAAATCTAATACAGCACTTTTCACCAAAGAGTAATGCAGTTGCAAATAACTTTTTCCTGATCTGCATCACTCTCAAACTACTAAACTACTATCTCATTCTTCTGCTTTCCTTTTAGAGAAGAGACTCTTTGAAATAGTGTTCTATATATTCTGTCTTAGTTACTTTTCTTCCAATCTGTTTTGCACCCACTCCAATTGGTGTTTGCCTCTATCATTACACTCCACCTCTATAAATGACTTCTAAGTTTCTATAGATGACGATCAGTTCTTAGCACTCATTTTATTGTACCTAGAGTATAGTACCATCAATCACTTCCTTATTTTTGAAGCTCTTTTTTCTCTTGGCCTCCAAGACATTGACCTCTTCTCATTTCTCTTTTATCTAATAAAGTAGTCTTCAAGATCTGTTTCTTTGGATGGTTGTCCATCATCTTACCAACACAACAGAGATGTTCCACTGAGTTTATAGATGCTTGAACTTTACTCTCTATACTGTGTCATCAAAGTTTTTTTTTTGTACTTGGGATTGAACACAGGAGCATTTTGCCACTGAGCTACACTCCCATCCCTATTTTACTTTTTATTTTGAAACAGGGTCTTGCTAAGTTGCTAAGGTTGGTCTTAAACCTGCAATCCTTCTGTCTCAGCCTCCCAAGTACTGGGATTATAGGCATATGCCATCACACCTGGCTATATTATTAAGTTTTATAAACAATCTATACAATGGTGACTGAATATAAGAACAGCCTAGATATTTCCTATAAACCTAGATAATATTTAAAACTGCCCGTCTGAACTTTCATCTTAAAAATCTATTAAGTAAGCTGGGTGTGGTGGCGCATGCTTGTAAACCCAGCATTTGGGAGGCTGAAACCAGAGGATCCAGGTCGTGGCCAGCCTCAGCTACCTAGTGAGGTACTTCACAACTTAGTGAGACCTGGTTTCAAAATAAAGAATAAAAAGTAGGGCTGGGGGTATAGTTCGAAGGTAGAATGCCCCTGAGTTCAATCCCTAGTACTGCAAAAAAAAAAAAAAAAAAAAAATCTATTAAGTATTTCAAAGGTTATATGTCTGAAGCTGAGCTCCTGATCCTTGCTCCCAAGATTTCTTCCCTGGTCTCTTCAATTCAAATCCTTGGTGGCTGCAGAACAAAGCCTTAGTTAGAGTCATTCTTCAGATTGCTTTTCCTACATGCCATACAGGATAATCACTCAGCAAATCTTAGCTTTACCTTCCAAGAATCAGACCATTTATCACCATCTCCACTGCTGTCATTATCAACCAAGCCATGAAGACCAATTCCCTGGGGTTTTTTGCAGATGCTTCCAGCTGTTCCCTTCTTCTTGTGTCTACCTCCAGTTTCTTCTGAGCCCGACTGTCATTTCCGTGCTCAAAACCTTAGTAGCTTCCCATTTCACTCTAAATGATAGCGGATGTCCTTACTGTGTTCCCAAAGTCCCTTTATAGTCTGGCCTGCCTGGTTTCCTGGCCTGCTAATCTTTCCCTGACTCACTTGGTTCCTGTTTCGCTGGCTCTCTATTGTTCTTTAAAAATGTCTTTGTTTCAGGGCCTTTGCTCTTGCTTCTGCAGCGCTGTCTGGTATATCCATATGGCTCAATCACTCACCTCCCTCAGATCCTTCTCAAATATCACCTTCTCAACGAGACCCCTGGTTTAAAGTCACAAGTCACCTCACCTTGCCCCATGATATCTTTTCAGTGTTGGTCCTCTATTTTGTTTTATATTTTCTTCAAAACATTTTCATTAGAATTTAGCATAATACATACTGATCTATTTTATTTTTTTCTTTTCTACTTGAGCATAGGCTTCATAAAGGGCAAGGATTTTGCTTTTTTTTTTTTTTTTTTTTTTTTTTTTTTTTTTTTTTTTTTTTTTTTTTTTTTTTTTTTTTTTTTTTTTTTTCTTCGCTGCTCTTTCTCTGGTGTCTAGAATAGTGTCTGACACATAATAGGTTTAACTATAAGCATTTGTTGAATAGATGAATGAGTATGACTCCTCCATAGCCTTCATCAGCTGATTTAACTCAAATGTGGAAATAAGAATTTCCATTTTAAGCAAGGAAAAAAAAAAAGACACTTAAAACCAAATCTATTAAAAAATGACATAAAAATGAGCTTGAAATTTGCTCATCCGATGGCAATCTTGTATTTCGATACCTCTATTTCTATAGCTTTCTTCCTGTATTCAGCAGTTGCCTTCAAAGCCAACTGGGGAAGAAATGTTTCTCATACTCCCGAGTAAGGAAAGGATAAAACCCCTAAAGCTATAATAAGGAAAGGTAAGATTAGCATCTCCAATTTGAGTTAAAAGAGAGTAAAACACTGACTCACTGGAAATTATTGGTAAGAGACTTGTTCTTTGAAATGTCTATTTTAATGACTCCGAGGCAAATAAAAACAACAAAGTAAATTATCTGTTACAGAGAAGTAGTTTCACTTAACCCAGTTTAGAGCATGATCTTAATTGCCTCTTCAAGTATGTGAAGGGCCCAGTGGCCAGACAGTGGCTCCCAGTTGTAAATGGGCAAGCTTCCAAAGACAGGCTTATGTGAGTTGAGGAAAGCTCCATGGTGAGAACATTTCTAGCTGTTCTTTATGGAGGGCATGTTCCAACAAAGAAGGGAAAACATTTTGGGTGTAAGCAAATGGTATATGTGAGAATTGAAGGTGAGATCACAGAGGGCAGGCATAGAAGCATAAATTACTGTGTGGTTGTGGGGTGTGTGTGTGTGTGTGTGTGTGTGTGTGCACACATGCACACATGTTACTGGGAATGGAACCCAAGGGCATTTTACCTCTGAGCTACACCCCTAGCCCTATTTTATTTTTTATTTTGAAACAGGGTCTAACTAAGTTGCTGAGGGCCTAAGTTGCTGAGGCTGGCCTCAAATCTGTGATCCTTCTGTTTCTGCCTCCCAAGTATTGAGATTACAGACATGAACCACCATGCCCAGCTAGAAATTACTTTTACATAACTAGAACAGCACTAATGAGTGAAAACTATAAATGCAAAAGGATAGTAATTGTCTGAAACATCAGGGCAGTTAACAGGCCATTTTATTTTGATTCTATAAACATTTCTAAGAAGAAAACTATGGGCTAGGCAAGGTGGCATACACCTGTAATCCTAGTACTTAGGAGATCAAAATAGGACAATAACAGATTCAAGGCTAGCCTTGGCAATTCAGCGAGGACCTGTTTCAAATAAAAAGAATAAGAAGGGATGGAGGTATAGCTTGGAGGTAGAACTCCTCCTGAGGTCAGCCCCAAATACCCTCAAAAAATAGAAAATAAAAAAGAAAACTGGCCGGGTATGGTGGCGCACGCTTGTAATCCCAGCATTCTGGAGGCTAAGACCGGAGGATCCGGGTTCACGGCCAGCCTCAGCTACCTAGTGAGGCACTCCGCAACTTAGTGAGACTCGGTTTCAAAAAATAAAGAATAAAAAATAGGGCTGGGGGTATAGCTCAGAGGTAGAATGCCCCTGAGTTCAATCCCCAGTACCGCAAAAAAAAAAAAAAAAAAGAAAACTGTGTAACAATACAGCTATAGTGATAAAGATTGCAGGAGTCTCTTGTCTCAGCTTTCCTGATAACTGCCTGAGTTCTTTGGTCATCCAGTGTCCTAATCCATAAAATGTGGGCATAATTGAAGAAGTCCCTTTAAGCTTAGACTAATCTATAAATCAATGATATACTAAGAGTAAGAGTTTCTCCCAAACCTGAGATATCAGAAGTATCATGTATCTATTGTAGAAAAAAATCAATCTTGTTTATTTATTTATTCCCCCAAATAATAACTGAATGATTGCTGCATGCCAGACATGTGCTCACCTTTGCAGATATTCTTGGAAAAGAAGGCATCCAAATTCCTGTCCTCTTGAAACTTATTCTAGCTCTCGTCTTCCCAAGATGAAGCCTAGTATCACCCATTTTTCACAAGGCTTGATCTGTCTCTTATTTATTTTTTGGGGATTTACCCATTCCAGGAGAATGAGAGCAACTCTTGCCTCAATCTATGGTTATTATCACAATGGTCATTGCTCTCTATTTGGGCCCATAAGATACTTTTAAAAGTGTCTAGCTCTACTAAGAAACTTCTATACAGCAAAGGAAACCATCATTAGAGTGAAGAGATAACCTACAGAATTGAAGAAAATATTTGCAAATTATACAGTTGACAAGAGGTTTATATAAGAATATATAAGGAATATATAAGCCCCAAACCAAATAATCTGATTTTAAAGGTGAGGGATAGACCCATATAGATATTTTCTGAAAGAAAACATACAGATGGCATATAGTGATATGGAAAAAAAGCCAATATCAGTAGTCATCATGGAAATGCAAATCAAAACCTTAATGAGGTATCACCTTACCCCAAATAAGAATGGCTAATAATCAGAAAGATGAAAGATAACAAGTACTAGAGAGAATGTGGAAAAAGAGAACTCTTGCCTACTCTTGGTGGACATATAAATTAGTAGAGTCATGTAAAACAGTGTGGAAGTTCCTAAAAAAATTAAAAATAGAACTACTATATGATCTAGCAATTCCACTATTGGTTAGATATCCAGAGAAAATGAAGTCGGTATGTCTAAGAAACATCTGCACTCCCATGTCTATTGAAACATGATTCACATTAGCCAAGAAATGGAAACAACCTAAGGGCCCATCAACTGATGAATGGATAAAGAAAATGCAGTACATATACACAGTGGAATATTATTCAACCATTAAAGGAATGAAATCCTGCCATATTTTACAACATGGATGGAATTGGAGATCATTATGTTAAATGAAATAAGTCAGGCACAGAAAGATAAGTGCAACATGACAATATGATGTCATTCATATGCAGAATATAAAAAAAGTCAATCTCCTAGAACTTGTGAGTACAGTGGTAGAGAGGCTAGGGAAAGTAGGTAGAAGAATGGGCAGGAAAAGCTTCATCAGTGGGTACTAAGTTCCAGTTAGACAGGAGTAAGATGTTTTGGTGTGCTATTGCACAGTAGTGTAATTATAGATGTGTTGCACATTTCAAAAAGCTGTAATAAATGATTTTCAAAGTTCTTATCATAAAGGAATGTTTGAGAAGCTAGATCCGTTTAATCTCATTTATACATTACCCAATGTATACATCTATGGGAATGTAGCATTACCCCCAATAATGTATCAGTTAAAAATAAATTTAATTTTAGAAAGTATTTTAAGAAAGATAATGCCTAAATATAGAGGTAGCACCTTGCCCCAAGTTCTCAATTTTACCCTAGGAACTTTTGCCAAGACTCTATTTGCCTCCATCTCCACAGGAACCCGTGTGCCGTCCATTCAATGTCTTAGGTCCTGTTCCTTTTCTGGTGTGATCAACAAGGAGACAAGTGGCTGGGATTGCACAAAAGCCCACCTTCATCCATCTCCCTCGTCTCTGGGAAATCGAGCTTCCACCAGACCAGAACTGCTACCCTGCTCAGGTCTCAAGATCACAGCGTCCACCCGACTGTGGGTGATATCATCACTGTCTTCTTCAGCCCAGGGCTGCAAAGCCAGTGGTCCCAGGATTAAACCTGGCTCCCGGATAGGCTTGTTTGCTACAGTCTCCATAACTTCTTTTTTTTTTTTTAATTCTGAATAATGAAGCTAAACACCTGTGCCATTACCCTTTACTGTTGCTTTTCATACATTTGGGTTAAGAGCTCAACTCCTAGAGTCAGATGGTCTAAGTTGGATTCTGAGCTCCGGTGCTTACTAGCTGTTGGATTTGGAAGCTACGTAACTTTTCTGAATTTCAGATTCTCCATGTATACGTTGCAAAAAAATGTAAGTGTTCTATCACATAAGAAGGTTATAAAGAGCCGGGCGTGGTGGCGCAAGCTTGTAATCCCAGCATTTGGGAAGCTGAGACAGGAGGATCTGGGTTCGAGGCCAGCCTCAGCTACCTAGTGAGGCCCTCCACAAGTTAGTGAGACCCTGTTTCAAAATAAAGAATAAAAAAAATAGGGCTGGGGATATAGCTCGGAGGTAGAATGCCCCTGAGTTCAATCCCCAGTACCGCAAAAAAAAAAAAAAAAAAGAAGGTTATAAAGAGTAACTGAGTTATTGTACGTGTGGAACTTGGAGATATACCTTGCACAGAGTGAAACTTTGTAGATATATTATTATTATTATTATTGTTACTATTATTTCATTACTAATCTGGCTTTCACAGATAGTTTAAAGGGATCAATAAACCAGATATTTAAACACAGTCTTGGTGGGAATTTTCTTCAGAGTAATTTTACCCCCATCCACATTTTAGTATTTTTGTCTTCACCAACAAAATAAATAAACAAAATAAGTAAATAAATAAATAAATAATAAAATATTTAACTAGCTCTTTAGCAGTAAACAAAAAATTCTATTTTTTTTGGTGGAAGAGTGTACAATTATCTTCCATTCCTTCAATATTAGACTGGTGATTTTTTCTTTTACTGTATTTTATCAAATTTTGACAGGTCAAAGAAATTTTTCCCAATTTCTAACTCTAAAGTCTATATAGATTATTCACTCTGTTCCTTATAAAATGCATTACTGAGATGTCTCTCCAGCATTGAGAAATTGGCTAAAATTTCCCCCATATGCTTCCCAAGACTAAATTGTGGCTTTTCATTTCATATCATTTATAACTGAAGGTAATTTGAGTTGCTTCTGAAAGTCTCAGGCTTAACCTCCTAGCTGACTTGCCAGTCTTCCATTTTCCTCAGCAAGTCAGAAATATTTTTCATTTGGTGAATAGAATATGGCTAGTTCCATTTTATTGAATCATTAAACTGCATAGCCTTCAAATTGTTGATATCCTGAGATTCTTTGCACCTGCCTTCTTTGGATATATGACCTTTACATTGTGTTGAAAATCAAACTTCTAATGGGGAAGATTTTATTTTAATGTACACATTGGCATGCTTCATATACTCTTTCTCTTACATGCAGAGAAAGAAAATAAATGATCCTTTGACAGACTGTCAGCCAGAATTCTAATACCTATGTCTGACCATGTCCCTTGGGTGGAAACGGCAGCCAGGAACAGCTGGGTTTTTATTTACTGTCAGGACATTTTGTACACACTTAAAAAAGAGCTGTGGTCATGAGTCTGGAACGAGTACACATGGAGATCAGTAGACTAACTTCCAAAGCTGCTTAAATGATCCTGTGATAAAACAGGCAGATCTTAATCTTGCTTCTCATTGTATTACTTCTTAGGCAAATAAATATCTGCCATCATCCATGGAGGAGGCAAGAGCCCTTTCCTAAAATGGACTTTTAACATTTGTACTCTTCCCTGTATACTGATCGATTTAGGAATTTGGAGACCTGAGTGGGTGGAGCTGAGGAGTCTAGGAAAAAGTACCCCTTGTTTTTTGTAGGTTTCAGAATGATAATTTCAGTGAGATATGTCAGAAGACCCATTCATTCTGGTGTGGGTTGTGGTTGTTAAAGATCCAGACATGAAGACTAAGAAGGAGAAATAGAAAAAGAAATAAATTAACCATGTTTTAAGAATTATTCCCACATGATTTACAGGACAGGTACTTAGCTATCTCTCAATATAGCTAAATTTTGTATTGCTATAAAAGCTATAAAATATAGAAATGACAAATACAATTTTTCACTGAAATTATTAAAATTTAGATTGGCAGGAAATGGTGCAGTTTCAGCTTCTAGATGAAAATAGAGCTCCAGGATGTGCAAAGGTTTAGTGATGTTTCTGCTTAGATTATTTCTAAGTGCACCCACTCTGTAAGAGTCAAGAGAACACCAACTCTGGCTTTAGCATCAAGTGTTTCATTAAATCTGTAGATCTTGCCTAGAATTAGTCTTTCATACAACATGATGTGCTCTCAGATATAATGGCCTCACATCATTTTAAATTATTTTTTGCTTAATCTCCTGTAAATTTACATTAATTTCAGAACCTCAGATTTCCAGTGGCATTTAAAGCTTGCCAAACAAACTGCATTTGAATCATGCGTCACGCTATGCCTTGAACAGAAAAAGGGTTAATTGAATGAATGAGCTATTTACTTTACAGTGATGGATGATTTTTTTTTTTTAATCTCAGGTTTTGGGATCCTTAGATGTGAGAGATTTCTGAAACCTCTGTTTCAATTGGTTTAATTGCTTTTTCTCACCTGATGTAGAAAAGTTCTCCTGGGGTGAAAACTGTGACCCTTAATAGATACCCTGAGGGGCCCTGGGTTCACTGACACCAAAACTTGTGCACAAGAGAACTTGCCTTCAGTGACAGTGACATTAGTGTTTGTGGTTTCAAAGCAAGCCAGCAGTAGTGGAAGCTCATGCTAAACTTCCTTATGAGCAGTTCTTTTTTCTAAATAAGTAAACTATGCATGTATATAGGGTTTTTTTTTTTTTTGGAAAAATAGACATAAAAACCAAAATTTTAAAAAAGCTCTCTGATTTTTCTATATACCATACACAGGAGGGTGGAGATGGAGAGCCACAGGATGCGATGCTGTGGGGTGAGTACCACTCCTCATCTGTGCTTGTTGCTTGGGTTGAAGTATATGAAAGACACAGGATGGTTTTATCATGGGGACAGGGGCCTGCAGTATTTAGATGAGAATAAATCAACAACCTGCTGATACTATATTAGCTGAACATAAACACTTCACAGTGCACCAGCAGAAACATAAAACCCTGTTTCAAAAAAATAAATTAAGACTGGGGGTGTAGCTCAGAGGTAGAACACCCCTGAGTCCAATCAATCTCCGTCTCTCTGTCTCTCTGTCTCTCTGTCTCTCTCTCTCTCTCTCTCACACACACACACACACACACATACACACACAAACTCACACACACACACCAAACCTCATCCATAGTGATCAGTCTTTTTTGCATTCTTTCCATAATTTTATTCAAAGATGGATTATCTTTCTTTTGTTTCAACAGTGGTCGTTTGGGCTCTTGCACAGCTCCATGGGAGAGGGTGTGGAGACATTGGGAGGGGGGGAAGGGAGAGATCCTGGGAGCTGACATGTGGTGCTACTGAATAGATTTAAAGGTATTTTAAATATAGCCCTTTAATGCTATTTTTGAACATGTGAACACATGTCTGCCTGGCTTATCATCTCCTTTCTCCAGCTGCTGAGAATAGGAAACCTGCTCTTGGAAAGACAAATACAGCATATTTATGGATTCTGCATTTCTAATACCAAGTGTTATAAGCAAGTAAGCTCCCAGAAACACGTGCCTAGAAAAGCACCCCTATGATTTGTGAGCTCCTTCTCTGGGAAATGGGGAGGGATTACAGGTGTGACAGGCTTAATTAGTACCTTTTAGTCTCTGATATATGTCAAATGAATGAAGCAAAATAAATTTATTTAATTTTCGTTACATATCAGAAAGTCTGTTACGATTACGCCATTTTACAGGTGGTAAAATGTGAATTTAGCATCAGAAGCTTATGCAAGTAGCAACCTGTGGAGGTTGAGCTCAGTAATTTGCCACTTCTTTTCTTCTCCTGAAATATAGATTTCTATTCATGACATCCTTGTTTCCATTCTCCCCTGTAATTTGTGCAAAAGACAAGCATCAGACGTGCCTGCATAACCATCTCTATTGACACTTTGCAGAACAGAACAGATTGGACCTATTTTCTTACTGCAATCAGTTTCAAGTGTTTGAACCTTCCTAGCAGCTGGGAGACAATATTTATTCTTAATCAGCCACTGATTTCATGAGTCTGACGCCATGAAATGTATGTGACTGTGTATTAAAAAACCCAGAACTGCCTGAGTGATGAGGCAGAGTTTCAGCAGGAAGAGCGTGCTGTGAGAGGGAGGGATGCTTTGGAATCTTGAAATGTGCAAGATCTGTTCCATACATATGATGAGATGGTTATCAGGCAATTCAGGAGGAGGCCCACGTTTCCATTTCCAAGAGAGCCAAATGGATAAGAGAAACCCTGGTGGAGTTTACCTGGTGATGAAGCTGGTGTTGGGAGGGCAGAGTTAATGCGGCACAAGAGTTGGGGAGGTCTATTAGGGTGTGATCATGTAAATTTCAACAATATTTGCTCATTTTTATATTAGTAAGGAGCTCCAGGGAAGGCTGTAGTTCAGAATTTAGAGTGTGTAACAAGCACCTTGGAAGCTTATTAAAATCCAGATTCCTGTTTGCACATTCCAGAATTTCTGGTTCAGAAGAGCTAAGGCGGAGCTAAGGAACTTACATTATAAATAATTGCCTCAGGGAATACTGATATATGCAATTTAAGAAACCTTCTTTAATATTTCAAATGGAGAATAAAGAATGTACTCCTATTGTTGCCCATGATTAAAACTCATTTTAATACACAAATATAAAGAATAGAAAATGGGAAACAAAATGACTCAAAAATATTTTTGTGTAATTTGACCATAAGCAATGGGGAAAGTGATTAGCATTTTTGTTTGGTACTGGAGATTGATCACCCTCAAACTTTTGATTTGCTTTTTTTAAAAAAAATTTGAAACAGAGTCTTGCTATGTTGATGAGGTTGGATTTAAACTTGTGATCTTCCTGTCACAGCCTCCCAAGTACTAGGACTACAGGTGCATCTGACTTAATTAGCACTTTTTAGTCTCTGATATATGTCAAATAAATGAACCAAATAAATGTGTTTAATTTTTGTTACATCTCAGTAACTCAGTTACTATTATACCATTTTACATGTAGTAAAACAAGCTCAGAGATGTTGAGTAACTTGTCCTAAATTACAAATATTATCATTATCAATGGCTTCTGGGTTTTCACTCTCTTCATTATGCTTAAGAAATAATCTAGCATGGCTTCATTCACAATGTCCACACCAAGTCTCATATCTCTGTTGCTCAGATCTTTCTCATATGTCATCCAGTCATCAATCTCATGGACCGTTTGACATCATTGCTTAGATATTTCTCAGCCATCTCAAGTGTTACATACCTTCAGTTGTATTTATCATTTTCTTCCCCATGTATTTTTCTTCTTCACTCTCCTTGAGCTCAGCAAGTAGGACCTACCATCCAACAAAAGTGCAAAAGTGCTGTTTTGATTGAAACACTTGATTCTACATCCTTTTGCCAGTCCTCACTGCTAATTGGCTAGTTCAGAACAGCATCATCTCTTTCGAGATACATCAGTTAGTGTTTGCTGCATAACATAAATCTCCCCATAGCTTAGTGTCTTGAAATATAAATCATCTCATTTAACTCACAGTTCTGTGGACCAGCTAGACAGCTCTTTGTATCTGGAATAGCTCATCTGATTCCTGCTTGGCTTTCTTTCATGTCTGTTGGCTGGTGTTTTAATGACTTAAAATGGTCTCTCTTGCATCTAGTAGTGGACAGGCTGTCCCTGAGGCTGGATGGCTTTTGGGGAGAGTGCCTGTTATGGTTTAGATTTAGAATGTCACCCTAGACCTCACATAGACAAGGCAGCCATGTTGGAGGCTGGGCTTGGTTGCTGAGGAGGGGTCTTTGGGGGTATGACCTTGGGGATTATATATGGTCCTTCCTCCCCTTTGCTCTCTCTCTTTGCTTCATACCTCCTGAATGTGAGAGCAGAGCCCTGCACCTCTTTCCTTCTTTCCTTCCTTCTCTCTCTCTCTCTCTCTCTCTCTCATTTCCCATGCTATGCCCCGAGCTCTGCAGATGTAACCTGGCCTACTATGGTCCGAACCCCTGAAATCTCCAGAACTGTAAGCAAATAAAAAATTTCTTCCTCTTAATTGTGGTAGTCAGGTGTTTTAGAGTATAGTAATGAGGATGCTGACTGAAACAGTGCCTAAGCTCTTTTCTATGCGGCTTTTAGCAGGTGCGCTTGGGCTCATCACATGTGGTCTCAGGATTCCTAATGTGGTAAGAGAAGACAGATCTTGTGCACAAATACTTTTCAAGCCTTAGTGTTATATTTGTTAATGTCACTCAGAGCTACTCATGTCCCTATAGCAAGATGCCACAGTGGAACATGCTTCAGTAAACTCTCATTGGTCTCTTTATCTCTTTTTTTTTTTTTGCGGTACTGGGGATGGAACTCAGGGGCATTCTACCTCCGAGCTATACCCCCAGCCCTATTTTTTTATTCTTTATTTTGAAACCAAGTCTCACTAAGTTGCGGAGTGCCTCACTAGGTAGCTGAGGCTGGCCGCGAACGCGAATCCTCTGGTCTCAGCCTCCCGAATGCTGGGATTACAAGCGTGCGCCACCACGCCCGGCTTCTTTATCTCTTTCTAAATGAAAAATTCTCCTTCATCTTTTTATCTTCCTTCTTCTGCTTTGCCAAGATTATTTATTCATTAGCATCAGCTTAAATATTCCTTCTTCAGGCCTCCTTTGACTCTCCTGAACCTTAGTGCTTATATCTTATTATAATTATGTGTTCATACTATGTCATTCCTGTAAGGCCAAAATTTGTGAGGTCAGGGACTATGTCTATTTTACCTTGTGCTGAGTTTCTGACATGTATGACAGTGCCCAGTAGGTAATAGGTACTTAAAAAATACTGGTTAAAAGAACAAATGTTCCTGGCCTATCTGATTTCAGAAGTCTTCTTACTATAATAAACTCTCATTCAGACTCCATTTGATGATCTTATTTATTTTGCCTATACTTAATTCATTCTGTGGTCATGAGAATAAAAGTTGTTTCACTAGTATAAGGAGAATAATATGTATGTAAATTCACATTGCTTCTTATCAGAGGTTAAGTGGAAATGACATTTTATGTCAAGGATTTTTTTTTCTGCATCCCAACCTTCTTAGAAAGGAAAGTTAATCAGCGATTTAGGGTAATAAGGGGTAGGCCATGGAAAATGATATGTAGGCAGTTCTTCATTATCTGAGAGCAGTCCTACTCACGTTGCTCTGCTTGTAGCCTATTGCCACCTGAAAATGTCCTGATAGTTGCTATGAAAAAGGAAGGCCAAGATCTGCTCTGTGGAGTCAAATCTACTCTGGAGGCCATTCTAAATGTAATGTAAAAGCCACTCAGGAATTGTAGGTCAAGACTTGTCTTCTTTGACTTGCATAATATCTGAAGTATGGTCTGTAGCCTGCACATTTTGTATCAGGGAACATTTTCACAGTGAAGCTCATAGTAGCTCTGATAACTTTGGTACTATAAAGAGAAAACAAAATACCAATTTACAAATGCCTTCTTTGGACACTAGAAAAAGTTATCAAGTCAAGTAGGTCTGTTTCAGTCAATATTCTTACTACTGTAATCCAAAACAACTGACCACCACAACTTGAAAGAAGGAAGGTTTATTTGCTTATAGTCCTGGAGTTTCTAGGGGTTCAGTCCATGTCAGGCTGGGTTACATCTGTGGAGCTCAAGGAATGGTGGTAAGAGGGAGGGTGGCAGAGAGAGAGATAGTTAGATAGAGAGGAGAGAGAGAGAGAACAAATGCTCTGCTCTCATGTTATGAAGGCTAGGAGCAAGAGAGAGAGGACCTTATATAATCCCTAAGACCACAACAACCAAGCCTGCCTTCAACATGGTTGCTTTGTATCTGTGAGCTCAAGGGGGACATTGCAAATAAAAAAAATAACAAGGTCTTAAATAAAAATGATCTTTACTGCCCTTGAAGACTAATTAATGTGTAATTTGAATACATTTAGTTAGTTAGAAACCTATAGTTTATACCCCTCTACTCATACCCTTTACCTATTAGATTGCTCAGTTTTCCTTTTTATGAAATGGAGATGTTCATAATCTTATGCCTCATAAGCATAAAAATGATCTTAACTCAGAAGACTACTGTAGAAATAAGATGGGCTAATATATTTAAGAAAGACATTGTATACTATGAAGGCCTATTTATTCATCAAACACTTATTAAGCACACATGTACCAAACTTTGTCATAGGTCCAAGGGAGTAATATAAAAGCGAGTCCTTGTTCTCTGATTGAGATGACATCCTAGGGAGATGACAGATGAAGGTAAAATCATCATAAAAGGTAAACACAAGTGCATTGCACAGATGGCATAGTAATTAATTCTGTCTAGAGGGTCCACAGAAGAGAAGATACTTCATGTGGGCCTGGAAGGATAGACAGGATTTCACCAGAGGGAGAAGACACAAAGGGCATTGCAGTCAGATATATACTTAGAGTTAGTAGCAGGAGAGTTGCTTCATTTTTGAAACAATAATAAGTGGCAGGACAATATGCTACCCTGAAGGGGATAATCGTTCCTTTCCTTTTTTTTTTTTTTTCTTAGATTGAGAGAAGACAAGCAAGATTCATAAGAAAAAAAGAAGCATGAAATACAACTGAACCACTGTATGACAAGAAGGGAAAGCTTAGCACGGGAAACAGTAATCTGTTACTTTACACATACCCTAACCCCCTAAACAATGCACAGAAACACTGAGATAACCCCGTGAACCTCACACATGAGAACAGGATGCTCCTCTCTTAAGATCAGGCAAGTGAATATGTCAACTTGGAGACTGCAAAGCAAATGTAAAGTGATTAACAGTGTATTTGGGAGAGAATTCATTCACATGCCTTTTACAAAACAGCCTCTACAACAGTGCATGAACTAAACAGAAAAGTGGAAGAATAAGCTGAGTTCTAATGAGACATAAAGGATCATTACTCTCTTATACCTGCTCAGCCCTTTTGCCAGGGGACTAGTTGAGATGGATGAATATTTTTATTTAACTTAAAGGATAGAAATCAGTGCAAGATAAATTAAGATAACAATAAAGCATTTTAAAGGTAAAAAACTCAGAATTTCAGGTGATACATATATGCACGTGCACACACATGTAACACAAAATGCAGACTCATTTCCCACATTCAGAAATATTAAGTTAAAGATCAAACATATAATTTAAGTTACCATGCAAAAGAATACAGTTGGAAGGATACCTTGATGCTTTTTATAATTTTCACCAGGGTAACAAACAGATGCAAACCTAGACTGTCTCAGGCAAAATCCTATGATAATCCTATGGTGATCCTACACATAGAATACACAGTTTTTCTTTTTTTAAGATTTTTTTCATTGTTGTGCTATAACTACACATAACAGTATAATTCATTGCTACAAATTGTGTTACATACACAATTTGGTCAATTTCATTCCTCAGTATCTCCCCCATCCTTCTCCTCTCTCTTGCTGGTTCACTTCCTCTACTCTACTGGTTTTCCCACAGTTCGATTTTGTTGACTAGGACAAAACCAACGCTTTTCGTTCTCCTTTAAGGGGCTCTTGGGGTTTCTGACCTTGAAACACCAGAAGTTTTGGTTTAGATGGAACTTACGATCTAGGTGAGATGGGAGGCATCAGGGAGCCAGCGGAGCATTGTGGGTAAGAACATCGATTAGTTTCAAACTCTGGTTAATTAACAGTGTGACCTTGGGCAAATAGCTTAGTACTCTATGCTTCAGTTTTATCATCTGTAATTGAGGGATAATAATTGGTTACTCTGAGAATTAAATGAGTTGATATGTAGAAAGAGCTTACAACAGGGTCTGATCACAGCACTATTCAAATGTTTGCATTGTTATAGTTACTCCATTTTATAGATTCTAAAAATATAGCCACAAAACCCCAAAGGAACAATAATCATAAAAAACAAATTGTATTCTGGTATTGACCTGATGTTAAAGTTCACTTTAAGATAGCCAAGAAGTGATCCAGGCATTAGAATGAGCTGGAGACTTGGATCTCTTCCACAAAAAAAGTATCTTCCAGGTTTTCTCTGGGAGTGGAGGGGAGACAGAGGGCTGACTGGCTTGGTTTAAAGTCTCAGAGATATCCAATGCTGGATAAATCTCATTAGTCATACAGATGCATTTCCAAGGTAAATGAAGCTTGGAAAAACTCCATATCTGAAGTTCTGCTTTGGCAGGAACAGCCAGAACCAACCACCATAAGCCCCATATTTATATTTTTAAAGTTGATTCTTTCCTGCCGGGTAGAAACCTCTTCATCAGCACAAATAATACTAGTTACAGCTAACATTTTGGAGCACTTAGCAGATTCAAGGCTCTGCATATTTTTTTTTTTGTGGATTAACTCATTTAATTCTTACAATAAAAGCTTGAAATAAGCAGTACTATTATGGCCATTTTACTGATAAGAATCTTGAGGTACAGAGACCAAGGATTTATTCACTTCTGCCTTTCATAAGTGTCATGCACTTTGGGCACATAGTAAATACTTATCAGATTGAATTTGCTTGTAGGTTCATTAATATTTCCTAGCAGAAATGTTGTGTTGTTTTTTTTTTCAATAACAAGAAGATTTGAGTATTTATTTAGAGGAAAAACATTTACAGCTGCCTCATTCTCCTTGCCTATATTTGTCTTTGGTATTTTGATTTCTGAAAGACCATGAGAGTTAGTAATTCTGAACAACATTTCAAATAACCTTGTAAGTGCCATCTTAGGTAAGAATAGAAATATTAAATGAGACTTTTAGTTCTGGAAATCTTCCTGACAAATGAATATAGGCCGTTTTAAATAAATCATTTATATTTGGCTCCGGAAAACATTATTGCCAATTTTTTTTCTCCAAAGATTTGATTTCTAATTATTTTTACCTCTGGACAATATTGCAATTGCTTGCATTTTCTGAGCACACGCCAGCTGATGAGGGGAGGGAGGACATTACTGGGCAGTTCTGTAAATGCCAGTGGGCCAGACAGAGGTTACCATTGTACTCTGAATCCTCCCTAGAGTGGACACTCCACACAGGAGTGTCCTCCCCAGGGCAGTATGCCTGTGGTGAAATGTGAAAAGTACCCAGAGGAAGCCAAGCAGTGAGGGAGGCAGCAGGAAAGATATAAACAGCAGAGACCATGACGAAGATAGAGCAGAGTGGCCATTAGAGGCAATTGGTCAGGGATGCAAAAAGATGGTAATAAATGTTTATTCTTCTCAGTGGGCTATTTTACAGTGGTATTTTGTACCCTAAATGATTGTCTGGAAAAGCAGACACCACGTTTTAAGGCTCTTTGTCAATTACAGAAAACAAAACGGGGGAGGGACATAGTATTCCCAAGGATATAGTGATATGGATGTGTGTTTATTTGCTATATTTAAAATTTAAAGGGCCAGATTCACAAAATGAATTATGATTAGATTAGATTCAGTTGTAAGTAAAGGCTATGGCTGTGACCCATCCCTTTTGCTCCCTCATTGGACTTCAATTTGGTAACTGAAATCTCAGCTTGGCCATAACCTCATCAGTCTCCCCCCCCTCCCTCCTCCTCGTTCTCCTTCTCCTTGTCTTTTTTCTTCTTCATCAGGAAATACGGATTGATCCTAGGGTGTTCTACCTCTGAGCTATACTCATGCTCCAATTTTCTTTTTTATTTTGAAATAGAATCTCATTAAGTTGCTGAAGGCCTTGCTAAGTTGCCAATGCTGGCCTCAAGTCTGTGATTCTCTTATCTTAGACTCCTAAGTACTGGGATTACAGGTGTGCTCCACTATGCCCAGCTCGACTTGCTTCATTCATTCATTCATTCGTTCATTTATTTATTTCTTTGTTTATTGGTACTAGAGATTGAACCCAGAAGCATTTTAACTTTGCTACACCCCCAGCCCTATTTTTTCTTTTAATTTTGAAACAGGGTCTCATTAAGTTGTGAAGGACCTCACTAAATTGCTGAGGCTGGCCATAAATCTGCAATCCTCCTTTCTCAGCATCCCAAGAACTACATTTACAGGGGTGCACCATCCAGTGACTTGCTTCTTTAATAAAAGATATTATCCACAATAATCTCTCCATTTAGCCAACCCTCATTGAGTAGTAACTGGACAGGTAAACAATATAGTAGGAAAGAGAAACACTAAAACAATAAGCAATCACATACACAGACCAGCCTGTAATTGCTATTTTTTAAATGCAATGAAGAAAAATTGCGGTGCTTCTCAGAACATCATAGAGAAGGCTCTGATCTAGACAAGTTAGTGTTGGGAGAGGAAGGAGGTGGAGAGAAAGCCTCCTTCAATATGCTTAAAGACACAGGAGAGATAAAGAGGACTTGGCCAGGTGAAGGTAAAGATGGGAAGAGACAGGGTGCACACAACTCATCTTGTTCTACTTCTGTTAACAGGCCAAGTACCTATGAAGTTAGGTACAAAGCAAACTTACCCAGGTGACTATTTCTTGGGTGGCAGGCTAGAGATGTAATGGAAATACAGAAACATCACAAAGTAATCACAGGGCGCAGGACTGACACAATGTCTTCCTTATAAAACACCTCTCTGTCTACACTGGCAAGATGAGGTGGGTGGTAGAACTGTAGAGGAATAGGTGCACAGGCTGCCTTCTTTTTGTCATTGAAGGTGCCAGAGGAGGGAAAGAAGAGGCAGTGAATTCAGAAGAGGTAGCACCTAGCAACTAGGAAGTGTGGCTCACTCTACACTGTAGTGTGCACCTTATGGCAAATGTTGACCCCTCGGGATGGATGGACAGGGTGATACATAAAAGGCCTTCTAAGGATGCTGGATATAAAAACTCAGATGACAGACATTAAAAAAAAGTCTCCACATACATTCTAAGGGGAATTCAGGGCTGCTTTCAGAGCAAGGTTTTAGATCCACACACTTTAAGACTATGTGTTGCTGATGATTTCAGATATTTATTATTTTATTCTTTAAAATATGGGGGATAGAGGACTCAAACAACTTTTTCTGTGCTTACTACTGGATTCAGTAAATAGCCTCAGGATGGATCTGACATTAAAAGTAAAAATGAGTTAAACCCTCATGCTTTAAACTCACATACACACACACACACACACACCAAAAACTGTGGGCTGCAGTGCTCCCAGGGTGGGGAGGTTTGAGAGAAAACTCAGGATGCTCACAGCCTGCTCAATCACATGCTGTGAATTATCTGGCAGGGGAATCTTTGGCAGCCCAGCATATATAATCACATTTTCCTCAGAGCAGAAGACTATACTCAAGTTTTTTTAAAAAATCACATTAAGATTTAAATAACTGCTCTTTAATTATGAAAATGGCTAAACATTTTCACCTTTCAGAAAACAGGTTTCTTGAGGAGTGGATGGATGCACTAGGTAGAGTGATGGTAGGAACACTCAGGCTCAGTGTGTATTCATATAGGAGTGTGTGTGTGTGTGTGTGTGTGTGTGTGTGT
>PVLC010006376.1:0-69810 GCA_004027655.1 Graphiurus murinus
GCGCTCCAAGTTCACGCCCAGGCTTCAAGCACTCCCTCTCTTCCCCTAGTCAAGAGGCTGGGCTCCTGGCCGATCTGCTTCAGGCTCACTTTTCCATCCCTGGAGGCTGACCTGCCTGCTGGACTTTCCAGGGTTGCTGAGGGGCGCAGGCTGGTGATAGTCTGGCCGGATGGCAGGTAGCTGGTTGGGAAGGGCTAGCCGAGAACGTTATTGACAATCACTCCAAACCTATACAGGAAGAATTACCAAAAACTCAGACAAAAGAAAAACTGAGGTCACCCACATCTGAGACTGAGCCACAACCGGCGGAGTTGCTGGCTGACAAAAAGGAATATGGTCTGGGCCATAATGGAGAGTGCCCAGGCACGGCGGCACTTGCTTGTAATCAGAATTTGGGAGGCTGAGACAGGATGAGTACTATTATTACTAGTAAGTGCTATTATTACCCCTGTTTTATAGAAGAGAAAATCAAGGCTCAGAGAAGTCAAGTACTTTGTCCAAGGCCACACAGCTGGTTAGTACCAAGTGTGTCTGTACAGAAAGGCAGGGTCCTAACTAGCCTAGTGGTCTGCTTCCAGGTTCTGTATTCTGCTAGAAGTTGGTCTATAGGCTGGAGGTGTAGCTCAGTGGCAAGTTGTTTACCTAGCATGTTTAAGGCCCTAGGTTCAACCTCCAGTAATGAAAAAAAATTTTAAGTAGAGTTGAGTAAGTTTTATAAATCTTAGCTAAAATAAAATCCAATGGCTGGCCAACTATGTATTCAATGATGTGCTGGTAAACCAGAAAGCCCAGAGTTGGAATTTTTGCCAATTTCCATGGTGTAAATATTCCAACTGTGGCAGATTTCAAGCTTAACCATCTGTTCACCAATTTCCTAAATGCTTAACAATTGTCTCTTAGCATGCCCCTGTACTTATGCCTTGTTTATTTACTTGTTTGTTGTGTGCTACCTCCCTTTATCATGTGCCCTTGGAATCTCATAGTTGGGAGAGATCTCAGGCCATTCAGACTCACCATGTCCAGTGGAAGACTGCCCCTACCCCGGGACCAGCCCTAACTTGACGTCCACCCTCTGCTCAATACTTCCAAGTGGCTGCGAGCTCATCCCCTTCCAAGTACCTTGTTTATGTGAAATAGCATTATTGTTCCAAATTCCTAAGCACATTTAGACCACAGATGCTCCATTCTATGTTTTGGAGGTGCACTTTGATCTCCCCCTCTTCCCCTGGAAAGTGCTCTAGCCACATCTCTGCTGAATGTGGCTCTCAACGTGGTAGCTTGTCCGAGGTTCCCCTTCCCACATCAGATTCAGGGATGAAGCTGGAGGGCGTGCAGGGTGGGCTGGCTTTGCCAAGAGCCTATGCACAGAGCTGGTGCTACGTGGTTTCCAAGTCTTCTTTGTTATCATTGCCAGCCTCAAGGAGGCCTCTGTTCTGTAATGTGGGGAGGATCTGACTGGCAGAGTGCTTAGGTAGGAGAAAAGACAAGTTAATTAAATTGTCAAATCCCTCCTCTCTGAGAACATCAGATTCTTGCATAAGCAGGCGCCATTTCCCAGGAGTGCCCAGCAGCTTTAGTCCTGATTCTTTTTGTGCTATAACTTGCCACTGCAGGAAGACCTGACGATTAGTGCAGCATTACCAACAGTGGCACAAGGCTCCTAGAGAACAGCCTGCGATATGGAAGGATCCTCGATGCCCTTCTGTTGTACATACGAAACTATAGACCTAACATGCCTGACACATGCCAGCTCTTTACACTGGCAACTGGATGGGCTTTGGATGCTAAGCATGCCAACACTTCCCTTTTTACACAAATACTTAATAAGATTAAATTATGTTTAAAAAAACTTAATTGGAGAGGGAGGAGGGGGAATAGAGAGGTAAATAAGATAACAGTTTGGATAATGCCATGCACATATATAAAATTACCAATACCAGTGTCAATGATTTGTATGGGGAAGGGGAGGAAATAGGGTGGTACCTGCAAGGTGATCGGCACGACCCAAGAGACAAAAGACCCCGGAGGCTGGTCCAGTCAGGGAAGGTTTATTAAAGGGAAGCTGCCGGGCTGTCTCATGCACAAGAGCAGCAGTGTTAGAGCTCTGCGGGAAAATTTTTATAACAGGGAGAGCAGGGGAGGGGGTCAGGGGTAGCAGGGGAGGGGGAGTACCTGGTTCCAGAAACACAGAGAGCAAGGGAGGGGGTAGTTCTTGGGGGCTGACCTTCGTGGTCTGCAATTGCTCCCTAGGTTGGGTTAGACTGCCCCATTTGGACTTGTTATGGTGCAGTTACGTCTTTTATTTTTACTGCCTGAGGTCACTTGCACCCTCCACCAGGCCCCAGGTGGCCTCTGACCTAACAGTATCTGGAGGAAATGCACCAAGTGTTATGGGCACATGTATTTCCCACTCTATACCTCAGTATGATGTATAATTACAATGCACTGATACGTGTATAATATAAAAACTACATTAAATTTTTCATCTTTAATTAAATAATTTTGTGTAAGGTTTGGATACTCATTAATTATTCATGTATTCTTTTTAATCTTTTTGTGTGTGTGTGTGTGTGTGTGGTACTGGGGATGGAACCCAGGTACATTCTACCTCTGAGCTACACCCCCAGCCCTAATTTTTACTCTTTATTTTGAAACAGGGTCTCACTAAGTTACAGAATGCCTCACTAGGTAGCTGAAGCTGGCCGCGAACCCGGATCCTCCAGTCTCAGCCTCTCAAATGCTGGGATTACAAGCGTGCGCCACCATGCTCTTTTTAAATCTTAATAACTTTAATATTTTATAAAAATCCATTAAAACAGGAAAGATGGGTTTTTCTGTTTTTATACTTATTTCAAATTATATCTTGATTAAAATACATTCAAATTTGTATCTTGAATACAATTGCATTCTACTTTTTAAAAAATCTTTTAGATGAAGAATGCATAAACTATGGCCCAAAGAACAATTCCAGCCTGCTGCTTGTTTTTGTAAATAACATTACACTGGGACAGAGTCAGCTGTTCTTTTGTTTCGTCTCTGACTGCTTTTCTGCTTCCACAGCAGAACTGAGTATTTGCAACAGAGACAAATGGTTCATAAAGCCTAAAATATTTATTCTCTGACCCTTTCCAGAAGAATTTTGCCAACTCCTGCTTGCCTGTCCATAGAGCACAAAATATACAAAAATCCTGATTTTATCAATAAAGTTAGTGACTTTGCTGAAATGAAGTCAAGAGAACTAAACCTTACTGGTAAATAAATAACCAGTTATAAATTGTGCATTTTTCCATTGGTTATTCTTCCAAATGGGGCTGGCCTGGCCACAGAACACCCAAGCATGCAAAATCATCATTAAACTCAGCCGTCCTTGCTACCGGGCCACCTTCTGGTCCCAGCAAAACAATTACTTTACCTATATACTTTGCTGTTGTCATTATGAAGACAAATTTGTCAAGGTATGAAGGCATAGCTTGCCAAATAGCCAGTACTTGGATTTATGACTCGTAAGTCTTTAGACACATAGGATACAAATCTCCATTTGTCACCTGTCCCTGCCCGGAACCTGCACATGTAGGCACATAACTTTCCATGAATTGCCTTACTTTGTTAACAGACTCAAGTGGTGGACAGGATTGGCCCCATTTTATAGATGGGAAAACTCATTCAGAAACACAAAGGATATGTTGGGGTTTTAGAACAGGGGTTGATGTAATTTAACTCACACTTTGAAAGGAATTTTCTGGTTGGTATCTGGAGGGGGTAAAGGCAGGAACAGGAGACTGAGTGGGAGACTACTGCATTATTCCAGGTGAGGGATGGCAGGCACCTGGGCTGCAGAGACAGCAAGGAAGGCTTGGGAGAGGACTGTAGATTTAACATGACGGGAGAAACTTGGGTATTTGTTAATGTCTCACATGTGAGATGTGAGAAAGAGAAGAATCAAGGGAGACCACATACAGACTGCTGGTCTGAGAAATTGACTAGAGGGAAATGTCAGTCTCCTAGATGGAAAACACATTGGTTGAATCCTGCACAGGGCTTGGATGGGGGCATAACCAGGATGGGGTTGGGCGATTTCCGGTTATTAGCCACTCCAGTGGAGCTGTCCAGCAGCTACTTTGATACATGAGCGTGGAGTTCCCAGAGAGGCTGATTGGAGACATGAACTTGGGTGTCATCGGCATATATAGATGGTGTGTAAGGCCATTATTCTCCACCTAGAGACAGGTCATATTTTACACAGTGAAAACCACAGACATAGATTATGTGTCTTTCAGAAGGAAAAACAAATCGGGGCAGCACTCACAAGCAAAATGGCAGCAGGGGAGAGGGCAATCAAGGTGAAAGAAACAAAATAGAAATTTTAAACTGAGAGACTCATGGCCTTTCATGCAGAAAGAAACACTACAAACCACTGTCAAGACCAAACCTTCCAAAAATCTTTCCAGATTCAAAGACCAGTTTCTTGCAAGACGCAAATTAGAGCGGTTTTCAGATTTCTCGTGAATAACATGACACATAAACACCATAATGAGGAAACTTCACCTGTGCTCCCCGATTTTGCTGCACTGATGAGCAGAAGCAAGGAAAAAGCCAGGCTTTCTCCAATGTACAAAGAAGCAGAGAATCCAACACCTAGGCACCTTTCTTCCAAAAGGACTGACAAGTCTCCCAGGAGTGAACGGCACACGGAGGTGAAGGTGTGGTCAGAACTGGCATTTGGAAGCCTCTCAGCTGAGCCCTGTCTCCTCCATGACCCCCAGCTCACCTCTCCTGCCTGTGGTTGGCTTTACTCATCTTCTGGGACAGGGCCAGTCAGAGCCCCGCCTTGCTTCTCCCTCCCAGACAACACCTGCTCCTTTTACTGCAGCCACTTCCAGAGCAGCCATCTGTCTTATTCGACCCCAAAGACACTGCTGCGAACTCAGCTCACAGGCAGTCTGGGCTGTGTGGTGTGATCCTGCCCCCTTTGAACCCAGCATCAACAGGGTCAAGAATCTGTCTTTATTTTTATTCTGTTTGTCCTGATCTTCTCATTTCTCGTTCCCAGCACAGAACATCGGTAGCTTTTCTCTGTAAATTTGACTCTGAACTTATTACATTGAGCGGAGCATTGGGCAAGACCAGCACTAATACCTCCCGTGATTTTCCTAAGGTGGATTCATGACCGAAATGGGCTAGCCTCTCATCTAAATCAAATCCTGGCCCACACAATCCCCTAGTTTAGGTTTCTCCATTAACACAAGTCACCCTCTCAGTCACCATATATTTGATGTATTTGTTGGTTTGCTCATTGAAAGGCGGTAGTAAGATCCCAGCCTCCAGACCCGTACAGTTCCAGCTCTGCTACCTTCAAGCTCACAAGGCAGATCCTCAGGAGTCAGATTAGTAATCCTATAAAAGAGGTGTATGGGAACTCTTCATCCCTTTTTGCCCTTCAGTCCCTTCCAGCCAGGTGAAAACACAGCATTTGTTCCTCCCTAGAGGATGCATTAAGGAGGTGCCATCATAGAAACAGAGATGGGGCCCTCACCAGACACCAAACCTGTCAGCACCTTGATCTTGGACTTCTCAGCCTCAAGAACTGTGAGAAATACATTTCTGTTTTTATTAATTACCTGGCCGGCGGCATTTTGTTACAGCAGCAGCAGGAATGGACTAAGATAGAGTATAGACCTAAATATACATCAACCTGAATCAGAATCTCCTGTCATATTTGTACCACCAAATGTCCCCAACTGTCTGTCTAACCTCACATTATTCAGCAAATATCCACTGTTTCTTATGCACACCAGGCTGTGGGTGAAATACCAAAGACTACGTAAACATCATGACTTGCTCCTAGCTGATTCCCTGGTCACTAACTAAAGCCAGAATGATTCAAGGCTAGCGTGTTGTGCCACATCTGCACAACAATGCTCATTCGCCCTAGTTTCCCTTCTCAGAAGCAGCCTCTGAAGCTGGGTCCAATTCCACACTCCTGGAGCACCTCCTAAGAGCAGGCCCTGGGCAGCCGTGAGCTCTCACCTCCCCACTCCTGTGCTTGCTCATCCGTCTGGCTGGAAAGCTCCTCTCCAGCTTCTTACTGTGGCTCACATCTTCTCATTCATGTCTTAGCTCTAAGGTTCTATTTGTTTTGTTTTATTTTGTTCATGTTGTTAATGTTTTCAATAAACTTTATTTTTTTAAAGCAGCTTTAGTTTCGTAGCAAAACTGAGCAGAAGGTAGAGAGATGTCCTGTGCCCCCCCACCCCCACATATGCACAGCCTCCCCCGTCACCAACATCCTCACCAAAGGGGCACATTTGTTACAATCAAACTTGTATTATCACATCATTATTGTCCAAGTCCATAGTCTGCATTAGGATCCACTCTTGGTGTTCTAAGCTGAATGAGTTTGGACAAATGTATAATGATGTACCCATCATATATTTGGGTTTTGGTGCCTTAAAACTCCTTTGTGCTCTATACTTCATAGGCTCCATGAAGATATCTATCTTGTTCAATAACATATAGTCAGTGCTCAGTAAATATGTGAGGGAAGCTAAAGAAAAATAGGAAAGAAAAGAGATGCCATGAAAATGAGGAGAGAGACCAAAACGGTAGTGGAAGGAGGTAAGGGGGGTTATGGGGAAGAAAACATACCAAATAATATAATGTGCAATATGAATTTATCACTATGAATCTGAGCATCATGTACTAGTTCACTATAACATCAAAACGACAAGAACATGTGCCCATTTTTGCCCCAGGGAGCTGGGCTTATTCTCCTTCCTGTCTCTTCTTCTCAGTTCCCCAGCTCCGACCTTACACACACACACACACACACTCAGCAGGAAGACCAGTGCACGGTAAAAAGCAAGTTTTCTCTGTGAGTAGGATTTTTCTTTATTTTCTTCTTTCTCTCTTTACTATGTTTAAATGTTTATATATTTATAAAAAACACTAATATCCCTTATGGGGAAAATGTTATTTACATTTCTTATTATTGAACTCTAAGAAAATAACCCAGTTGAGTAACGGAATAAGCAGGAGATAGTTCTCTGAAATGACTCCCAAGGTGAACATTCCCCATGTGATATGACTTATCACTGCAGTATAGACACAATTACTTAGAAGAGACCTTTCCCAGGGGGAGGGTTTAGGAGTTAAACAGTAAACAACATACAATGAAGTCCAACCTCCGTGTCAACCCAGCTTCCAGAGCAGATTCTAAACCCTGACTAGGCCCTGTTATGTGTGTTAGGTAGAGTGCCCAGAAGCACATCATAATTAATTGATCATTTGGACAGCAGGCAGGCAATCCAGGACCCCTAATTCAATGTCAGGAGCAGAACCATCATCCTGTTACCAAACAAATCAGTGCGAGGAAACAGAGACACTGCTATGAGTTGATAATCCCATTTCCTCTTCCCAGGTAGACAGAAAGCAGCTCACCAGCCTCTTCTGTGGTCAAGTTGCAGCTTTGCAACTGAGGGCTGGCCGGGAGGATGTGCACTGAACCAACGGGCATGACTTTCGGCTGTCTGGACAGAAACTCAGTGGGCCTGCCACCCTGATTTATCTGTCCCTGTCCCAATGCTCAGAGGCAATTGGAGCAATAAAATTATCTTCTCTAAGAAACTTGGAAATCAACTTCCATCCCTGTTGGTCCTACTAAAGCCCCTTAGGACATTGAATTGACTTTGAATAATCTAGACTTTAAAAAATGGCTGCTATGAGCAGAGAACATAAACAGGACCCCAAGATAAATCTGTGGCTTGTGGTTAAATGTCATGAAAAGAAGAAGAAATCAGATACAATGGAAATTAGAAGGAGGCTTGGTTAATGGATAGTTAGTGGGTTGGCAGGTGGGCAGGTTAGTTGGTTGATTGATTGGTTGGTTGGTTGGTTAGTTGGTTGGTTGGTTGGTTGGGTGGTTGGTTGGTTGGTTGGTTGGATGGATGGTTGGTTGGTTGGTTGGGTGGTTGGTTGGTTGGTAAGTTGGTTGGTTTGATGAACAAGAGTATCTGAGGAGTGGAACCAAATTAAGAACTGGAAGTTAGTGGAGTAAGGGAGAGATGCCTATAGAGGTATCATTTACAAAGAAAATTAGTTTTGTGGATGCTTTCTCCCAGGACCTTGGGAAAAATCATGTTTGTTTGTTTGTTTCCCAAATAGCTTTAAAGCCATGGAATCTAAATTTATCTTGCAATTCTTCTTAATTACCTCCACTCCTTCAGTGGAGTCTGGTATCTTCCCATCTTGTCGCAATGTAATGGTGAGTAGAGGGACAGTCCTGCCTTAACCTCTTCCTGGTGCCCATGGGGACGAGGCAGCATGTACTTGAAGAGGAAGTATCCAAAACCCAAGTGCTAAGCACACTCATGCCCCTGATGGAGCTGGGGGAGAGCACAGGACTCTGAAAGAGGTAGGAGGAAGACAAATGTGAGGTTCAACCTTTACTCCCTAATGTGAGTGTGTGTGTGTGTGTGTGTGTGTGTGTGTGTGTATGTGCGTGTGTGTGTACCCTTGTGTGCTTCCCATAGTAGGGGACATATGGCCACCAGATGTTGGTGGTCCTGAGATTATTTTAGGTGATGTTAAATATCATTGAATCTTATTATAAGAAAACCAATACATGATCTCTTTCTCCCCTGATCCCTGTAATTACATCAGAGGGAGTTTCATTTCATGCTACCATATCATTAATGCTCAAGCTCTTGCTAATCTCACCTTTTAACAGAGACCACTCCTCAGCTCAGAGCCTTACAGAGGCCACAGAATACACCTGGAATTCTAGAACATCATTTTGTTTTTGATTTTTTTGTTGTTGTTATTTATCTTTGTTTTTTTTTGGGTTTTTTTTTTTTTTTTTTTTTTTTTTTTTTTTTTTTTTTTTTTTTTTTTTTTTGGGTTTTTTTTTTTTTTTTTTTTTTTTTTTTTGCGGTACTGGGGATGGAACTCAGGGGCATTCTACCTCCGAGCTATACCCCCAGCCCTATTTTTTTTTATTCTTTATTTTGAAACCGAGTCTCACTAAGTTGCGGAGTGCCTCACTAGGTAGCTAAGGCTGGCCGCGAACCTGGATCCTCCGGTCTCAGCCTCCCTAATGCTGGGATTACAAGCGTGCGCCACCACGCCAGGCTCTTATCTTTGTTTTTATAATAAGTAATACTGATGTCCCATTTTCAGTTATGGTGTAGTAGTTTCCTTTAAAAACAAATATAGTTAAAATGTAAAAGTTTGGGTACAAGGTTATTATTTACTGGGAGGAATAAGTTCTGATGTTCTGTGGTAGAGCAGGGTGAATATAGTTAACAGTAATGTGATATATTTCAAAATAATTAGAAGAGAGGAATTCGAATATACTTGCCATATAGGAATTACAAAAACTTAATATGATGGCCAAGCTAATTACCCTGAGTTGATTACTACCTAATGTATACATCAATCAAAACATCTCATCAGACCTCATACATGTGCAAATATTATGTGTCAATCAAAACAATTTTTAAAGTTTATAGAAAAAGAATAGGGAAAATAGTATTTGGACAACCCTCCCAAAATATTTAAAATACACATAGTTCTTGCTTTGTGTCAGGTATTATTCCAAATGCTTTACAAATAGTAATTCATTTATTCTCAGAGTAATTCTACAGATAAGGAAACTTCAAGGTCACACAGCTATGTGGGGCAGAGTCTGGAATGGCACAAGGGGTCATCTGGCCCCCCAAACTGTCTCCTGCCCCTGCCTCTCACAGTATCACAATTTAAGTGACAGAAATCATGAAACACTCAAGTGGAAGACAGTGGCTCTCTGAGAGGTGGTGGGTAAGTCAGAGACTTGGGAGACAGTGATGAAAGTTGAATTCCAATCAACTGTCCTCTCCAGAGACTGTTCCAGACTTTCCTATTCCTTTGACTCTGATGGTTACCTTATGCTTGGTCATGAAAGAGTTAAAGAGCAAAATGCCTCAAATGTGTCCCCTGAAGTTCCCTGTCCTGATTCTCAGCAGTCCCCACACAGCAGCTTCTTCCTGTCTCTCATCTCTCCTTGTCCATTCTGGGAGGATTTGGAACTGGGACATACAATGTCACTGTATCACCCCACCCTTCCCCCAGCTGTTTTCAATTCTAAGACTTGCTTTCTCCAGGAGAGTGACACACAGTCATTCAACCATTCTAAGCCTGATTTCTTAAAGGAGACCCTCTGCTTTATTTTAAAAATACATACAATACATTAAAACCATTAGAACTTTGGCTCTCTCTCTCTCTCTCTCTCTCTCTCTCTCTCTCTCTCTCTCTCTCTCTCTCTCTCTCTTTCTCTCCTTTTTATAGCATTTAGAATGATAAATTCTGCTCAAGAAAAGAACTGGTCGTCAAGCTCTACAATGGCTGGAAATTCTTCTTCATAATGGTAAAAAGTTTTTAGGCAGGGGAAATCTATCTCACTGGAGATGGTAATTATATTTTCATTGCAGGGGCAGGTAGAGAGACTAAAAGGAAGCTAATTTCATTCACATACATATTCCAATGGATTTTTTGCACAGCAAGCTACAGAGTTTCTTGTGATTGGAGCAATCTCATGAAAATACTAATGCAAATCTCGGGAGATATAGATTGAAACAAGATGAAGTTACCAGGGAGAGTACTCAAAGAATAGCCTGCAGCAGACTGCTAGAACTTTTCTTTCTATGAGCTAATACAACAAGAAAACCACAAAGAGCAAACTCGTCTATACCTGTAGCACTGCTTTCCAACAGACCACACCAGGAAAGCACCTGACACTTGTTCTTTGCACTGTTCCAAACACAGTCAACTGATGACCCGATATGCTAATGAAGGATTGAAAAACTGCACCAGTTGGATCCAATCATCATCTATCCGTACTAGTCCTCAATTAGGTCCTCTATAGACTGACCTTGCCCCATAAAAATGCCCACCCTAGACTGTATGGGTGGCTTTCTCTATTCTGCCACGAGGAGTCCCTCCCAGTCTTGCAGTAAAGCTTTCTCTTTATACTGTTGAGTCTTTTTTCCTAACAACAATGGCCCTCCTCCTTCCTGCTATTGGACTCTGTTTTGCCCCCCCTCACTTCAACTTATCCCACTCCCCTACTTCCAACTTCTAGCTGTCAAAGCCCCCTAAGATCTTTCTGAATCCCACCTGAGCCCAGAGAACCCAGGAGTATGAGCCCAAGACCTTCTCCCATTTTATACTGAGAAAAAGCATCAACCAGAGAAAATTATATTGCTATTTTGGGAGTGCAGAGAAAATAGGACATGGGGAAATGTGCTTAACAGACGAGGGTTGGATAAAACCATGGCAGTGAGTGAAAAGAAAGCTGGCAGCTCCAGACACATCCAATGAATCAGCTATGATTAAAACATAATTGAAAGAATGACTCTTACACACATGCTGGCCAACTGCTTTCACATCAGTTGTATCCTTTTGTCCCATTGGTAAGCATTTCTATGTGTAAAGTGGTGTGTTGAGTACCAGGGACATGGGGCAGAGGAGGAAGCAACAAAGGTCTTAGACCAGTGTGGGGGTGACAGAGTGGGCAGGGACGGGACAGACAGCAACACGCAGTTACAGAGCTCTGAGTGCAGGTGCTGGGGAGGGAGCAGGGGAAGGAATGGCCAACCCAGGCCAGGGACCTAAGGGGACGCAGGGTCAGGTAAGAAGTCCCTTAGGAAGCAGCATGTAATCTGAGCCGTGATGTATATGCACAACTTTCATCCATGCAGATACTGACAGGGACTACTCTAAGTTGTAAGGCCACATCGGTGAACAAAACAAAGTTCTTGTCCTCATGCAGTTTATGTTCTAGTTGAGAGAGAGCTATCATAAACACATGCATTTGTCATGTCAGCACTAAGGGGAAAAAATCAGGGCAAAGGGAATGGTTATAGGGTATAGGTACAGGGAAATTACTATCTTCTATAAAGTGGTAAAGGAAAGACTATCTGAAAAATAGTGATATTTGCATACACTTATAAGAAAAGAGGAAGCAAGCTGTACAGATATCTGGGAAATGGGGATGAAAATATTCCAGAAACAGGAATCAGTGAGTGCAAAGGCCCCGAGGTAGGAGTTTGCCTGGTATGTTTAAGAAAGAGCAAGAAGGGAGTTTATCCAAAATGTGGAGAAAGAAGGAAGAGTAGTATGACATGAACTCAGAGAGCAGACACAGGCCAGACTGTGGGGGCCTTGCAGGCTATTAAACAGAATTTGGGTTCTGCTCTAGGTAAAATAGAGTTGCTAGAGGACTTGAGAAGCAGACTGACATGACTGACCTCAATTTTTTTCAAAAATCACTCTGGATTCTGAGTGCAGAATAGGCTACAGAGAAAAGGGTGTGTGGGAAGCAGTGAATTGATAGAGACCAGAGACAAGAGTGGCTTGGGCCGGAATGGTAGTGACAGATGGAGAACATAGTTGGCTTCTGGATATATTCTGAAGGTTAAACCTGAAGGATTGGCTCATGGATTGGATATGGCATGCAATAGAGAGAGGGGTCAAGGAAGACTCCAAAGTTTTTGCCTGAGAAGTCTAAGAACTGGAAATGCCCTTTATTAGCATGGAGAAGGCATTTACAAGAGCAGATTCTGGTGGCATGAGTGGGAAGCTGGACTCTGTTATGAAGATATGAAAGTTTCAGATGTTTATTGGAGATCTACAGTGAGGTTTTGTGTAGGCAGTTGTATATCCACATATGGAATTTGGGGAGAGGTCCAGGATATGAATATAAAATTAGAATATTGTGTTTAAAATCATGAAACCAGTTAAGGCCTCTTAAAAAATAAATGAAGAAGATTTAGAAGAAGTAGACAGAGGAAAGAGAGAAGAATGAAGAAAGGGAGAAAAGGAGAGAGAAGAAGGAAGAAAGGGAGGAAGAAGTGGAGGAGAGAGAGGAGAGAGGGAGAGGAAGGAAAACAAGGCCTAGATGTTTCAACATTTTGAGGTTGAAAAGGATACAGAAAAAGTAGCACTGAGATCAAAGGAGACTAGATACAAAGATGTCCCAGAAATCAGCTGAAGAATGAAATAAAAATTGTTAGGTTATAGCAGTATGGAAATTACTGGCATCCTTCTCTTTTAGAAGAATGGATTTGAGAGGGAGAGTTAAAAAATAGAACATGCTGATCATGAGTATAGAAAATGCCTGAGATTTGCTTTAATGGAAAGCAGAGAAACGGGATGGGAGATGGACAAGCATACAGTGTGAAAAAAGATTAAAGTGAAAATATAAAACATAAAATATTATATCTGTATGCAGGAAGGAGAAGGCAAAATGCTAGAGGTGATCTTGAGTTGGTGAAGGAACTTAGCAACCAGTGCACAGCAGAAGAGATTGTCTTAGAAAAGAACATGTCCAAGTCATTTTTCGGATCCAATGGATAGAAAGAAAAGCCCACTATACCATCACTGATGTATTTGGTATTTGAGGTAGTAGAAGTATGTGAAAGTTCTTTTCTGATTCTTCTTACTGGCTACCATTTTCTTATCGCTCACTATGAGCAGGGACTGATCTGAGTACTGACCATGCATGACTCACTTAATCAGAACTGTATGAAGTGGTTATTATTATTACCATTTTACAGAGGAATAAACCAAGGCATGAAGAGGTTAAATAACTTGGCATGGCAAAGCTTGGATATCATCCTAGACAGTCTGACTTCAGATCCTAAGATCCAAGAAGAAAAATTATGAAACAGCCTTCTAAAAGAATGAGAGAATTGGGTGTGGTGGTTCACACCTATAATCCCAGTATATGGGAAGCTGAGACAGGAGGATTGAAGGTTTGAGGAGAGTCTCAGCAAGTAGTGAGACTCTCATAAACCTAGTGAGACCCTGTTTCAAAATAAAAATAAAATAGGGCTGGGATGTGGAGGTAGAATGCCCCTGGGTTCAATCCCCAGTACCATACACACACAGGCACGCACACACAGAGAATGAGAGAGGTAATAAATTAGGAAAATATATCAGCAAAGGGCTACTTGAGTTTGGTTGTCATGGAGATAAAGAAAAACCAGTCAACATAGTTTATGTTTTTCTCTAGTGTCATTTAACTGTCTGGAAGCAGGCAACGGGTAGATGGAAAGGTATCATTAATCATGGCTGGAATTTGGCCAGGTGAACACAATAAATGGAGATAAGAATAAAAGAACCAAGGACATGTGCAGGGTAGCAGTTCTAAGATGGTGCCAATGAAAAGGAATCATTGCTGAATTCAGGGCATTAGAGGACATAAATAGAAAGATCTGAAAATGTAATCAGAATGGAATGAGATGCAAAAGAGAGGCAAATTATTGATTACAACAATATCAGAGTGTGACTGCAGAAATGGGAATCTTGTAGAGCATAGGGCAAGATCCTTAGAAGAGAGAAGAGCAAGAGACCCAGAAGCAGGATATTGTGGGGTCATGCAAATGGAAATTAAAATCACCGGGCATTCATGAGAAATAGGATTGGAAAGAGTCATGGTGAGCCAGGACCTCCATCTTCCAGGAATGAAGAGGAGTGTCCTGGGGTTGGAAAAGGTGGTCTATAAATGATTGTGACACTGAGGGCTGACAGGTGCTTCGATCCAATGACACACAATGCAGGGCTGGAAGATTTCAGGGAAGAAGAGGGAGAGAATTGTTTAGAATAGCAGTGAAAAGAAAGGAAAATGCCCCCATTTTAAAGCTGAATGATAGAAGTGATGCTAAGGGGTGGGGGAGGGGTAAAGGTTGTCATTGGTGAAGCCACACAAGAAACATGGCCTCAACAGTGAAGCAGATTTTTATGAGAGCAAGGAGGTAAGGACAGCATTCAGAAAGAAAATGAAGGTGTAGGGGAGTGATGAGACCCAATGAGCATACTAGATGGATTGTAGGAGCTGAGGAGGAATGGCAGGTAATGTCAAGATGGGGAAAATGCAGATCCATGAGGAGATGAGAGTTCAGGTGAGGATATGATGAGAAGACAGTCATCTGTAAAGCAGGAACTGCATCTGTTGGCCCCATGACCTTGGACTTTCCCACCTCCCAGCACTGTGAGAAATGGATGTTTGTTGTTCTTTTTTTTTTTTTTTTTTTTTTTTTTGCGGTACTGGGGATTGAACTCAGGGGCATTCTACCTCCGAGCTATACCCCCAGCCCTATTTTTTATTCTTTATTTTGAAACCGAGTCTCACTAAGTTGGGGAGTGCCTCACTAGGTAGCTGAGGCTTGCCGCAAACCTGAATCCTCTGGCCTCAGCCTCCCAAATGCTGGGATTACAAGCGTGCACCACCATGCCCGGCTGGATGTTTGTTCCTTAAGCCCCAGTCTATGGTATATTTCTTACAGCAGCTTGACCTAAGACATTCCACCAGCTGGGAGTTCCAGTATAATGTTGAATAGAAGTGGAGGGAGGGGATATGTTTGCCTTGCTGCCAATCTTAGGGAGAAAGCATCCAGTCTCTCTTATTATTAATCTGATGTTAGCTGTGAGTTTTCTGTAGATGTTCTATATCGGGTTGAGGATGCCTCCCAACCCCTGATCCCTAGCTTTATGGGAGTTTTATCATGAATGGATGTTGGATTTTGTCCAATTTTTTTCCTGAGTCAATTGATATGATCATGTGATTTTCCCTCTTAGCCTGTTAATTATAGTGAACTAATGTTGAACCAGTTTTGCACACTTGGAATGAATACCACTTAGTATTCATTCCAAAAAAAAATCTTTTTAGGCATTGTTAGAATTTGATGCACTGCTGATATTGATCACTACAGCATCAGTGCTGGGATGGATTGGTGAGATGAAGACAGGAAGCCAAATGACTATTTGGAACACCATGGAAGTAATTTGGTAAAGCAATAGAAAGTAATCAGAACTATTCAGTGGCAATGAGAATTGAAGGGATAAAGGGTAAGATTTAAGATGCACCTAAAGGTAGAACTGTCAGGGCAATAATGGGGTATGTGAGAAAAGGATAAAAGGGGACCTTCATAAATGTAACTTGAGCTTGTGAATGGGTAGCATGAATTATCAAGTCAGAGTGTACAGAAGGCAATGGTTTTGGCAGGAAAGAAGTAGAAATGATGAGCTCATCATTGGACATATTACCAAGAGATGTTGGCAGGCCCTACGAATGATGCCTGGCCAGCATTTAGATGTGTGGGTACAGAGTAGAGGTAAAGGATGTGCTGGAGACACAATTTGAGAGTCATCTATGCAAAACGATGGTTGAGGCCATGGGCATGTGCAAGGAAACAGAGACTATATCTAGGGGAAAAAAACTTTATCCTCTGATTTTTCTACCTTCAGACATGACCCAGAAGGACTTCCTCTATCATGTCTTTAAGAAAAAATATTCCTATCAATAGTATGGAAAGATATCAGAGGAGGAAGGAGACAGGAAAGGGGAGGTATGGAGACAGAAACAGATCAAATCATGTTATGGGCATATATGAACGTACCATTATGAATTTCACAATGTGCCAATAAAAATAAGCAAATAAAAAATAATAAAATAAGCCAAGTATGGTGGCACACACCTGTAATCCCAATACGTGGTAGGCTGAGACAGGAGAATAGCAGGCTTGAGGTCAGCCTCAGCAACTTAGTGAGACCCTCTGCAACTTAGACCCTGTTTCAAAATAAAAAAATAAAAAGGCTTGGAGGGATAGCTTGGAGATTGTATGTTCCCTGGCTTCAATCCTCAGTACCAAAGTAATAATAACAATAACAATAACAACAATATAAAAAGAAATATATTCCTTTCTATTACATTATCTGATTTGTCTTTAACAATCCTGCAGTCTCAGTTCTAAACTCAGACACAAAGTGGGTCCTGATGTATAACCTAGACCAACCCAATATGTTACAGCCCATAACTCCCCATCCCTCTCTGAACAGTTAAGTCATTTCTGAATCTGTCTGTAGAGTTTTGCTCTTTATTTTCTTTATGCCCAGACCTCCCTTAAACTGGAAACTCTTTAGTGGCTTTGGTTGGTCCATTAGCTGAGAATTTGTTTTGCTGTGATGGAGGAAGAAAAAGAAAAATTATTACCTCTGTGTCCTGAAATTAAGCAGACAATGACTCCCACCAGAGTATGAGAATGAAGATGAATATCAATTCTAGCCAACAGAGTTTTATTTATTTTTTCTCGCAAACAGGCCAACAGGTCTGAGGGGAGGTGTGCTTGGGGAAGGAAGCAGTGGGGTCACTTGGGGGCACCTCACAAAGCATGCTCAGGCAGCAAAGAGCCATTTTTTTCTGGGAATGGAAAACAACTTGTACTTCGGGTGTATTTTCATTACATAAAGAAATGAACCTCAGTTATGATAAATAAAATGATCAGGGAAAAATTGCAAAAGGAGATGAAAAGCTCGGCTGAAAAGTCAATCTAGCAACAGGACAGCTTTGCGTCATTGCCCTAGAAAAGAAACTATTTTTTTATGCTTTTATTTATCCTTATTCTCTTTTGTTGATCCTTCCTCAAAGCCCAAATCACTGATTCAAAACTTCTTACCACCCTGGAGTCATAAGGATCAGAAATTTAACAAGGCAGCAATGAAAAGTTGCCCAAATCCCTCTAATTAGTCTAAGTAGCATATTTTCTTTTTTAAAAATTCCTATTAAATCACCCACACAGATATTTTCCTTCTGAACTTGCATTTAATCCCTTACAGAAAAATAGGAGAGCAGGAAAGAGGAAGAAGTAAAGGAATAAGGAGAGAGCTCATAAATACAATGTCAAGTGAAAGAAGCCAGATATACAAAAAAAGTACCTATTGTATAATTCTGTGCATATGAAGTACCAAATGGGCAAAAAGAATCCATGCTGTTGCAATTTAGAATAATGGTCTACTCTTTGGGGGGTTAGTGACTGGTTGGGGGCAGAAAAGGGCTTCATGGGTGCTGGGGACATACTACACCCTGGTCTGGATATTGGTGACAAGGGTGGGTCCCATTGGTGGGTCATATTCATGAAGCTACACACTTACACCTTGTGACCTTTTCTATAAGTATGTCATCTCCATCAACATTCTCAGTGCTGTAAACCAAAACAACTGACCACACAACTTAGAGGAAGGAAAATATTTGCTCACAGTTTTTGGAGATTTCAGGGTTCACTCCACGTGAGGTTGGGGGTCGCAGAGTCCAGGGTATGGCAGCAGAGAGAGGGAGAAAGCAAGGCTCTGATCTCACATCATGAAAGCAAAACAAGCAAGGGGGTTCAAATATGAAAGCACAGTCCCTAAGGCAAACCCCTAGGGACCCACCTTCAGCCACACCCACCTGCCTCAGTTACCTAGGTTACCACCCAGCAAATCCATTATAATGGATTTATTCACTGATAAGATTATAACCCTCATGACTTAATCACATCAACTCTGAACATTTATACATAGAGGGACATTCTATAACTAACTATAACATATGTTATATATCAATAAACCTCTAAAAATAAGAAGAAATGCCATCCATCTTCATGAAAACAACCACAAGTGAATATTAAGGGAAGTAAAGGAGTACTCCCCCTGTAATTGGCACTGCTCTGAATGCTTTGCAGGCAAATCAACTCACTTTTACTCTCAGAATAACTCTACAAGGTGAGTACTAGTAGGTTACCCCATGTTGTAGATTAAGGAACTGAAGCTTAGATAATTAATTTGCCCAGCATCACATAGGTAGAACATACTTAAGTGGGATTTGCTCATGGGGTCTCTGACTCCAGACCCCTCCCTCTTAGCCACTACATCACATGTCACTGAAGTGAATCAGAGCTGAGTACCTTGGTTCTCAACCCAGGTCTCCTTGTGTGACTGCAGACAAGCATCTTTCCCACCTTGGACTTGAACCACACTATAAAATGAACAGGTGGAGCTAGTTATTCTCTGCGTGGAGTGAGCTGCAAACTGCAAGGTGCTTAGCATCCCTGGCCCCTAGTCACTAATGTCAGTAGTGACCCACAAAAACCAACACATCTCTCCAAATGTGTGGCCTCTATGGGGGCAATACTGCTCTGGTTGAAAAACATTGGGCTAAACAACCTCTACCATCCGTCCAGAACTGGCATCCTCCTACCCTAACTCAGAAGGTTTATGACTGAAAGCCTCAGCAGCAGAGAACGACCAGCTGTTCCTTGAGGTCATCCCCCCCTTCTTCCTGTATGTACACCAGGTTGCATTTCCCAGACTCCTTTACAGTTGTGAGCTGCAGTCAAAGATTGTGAAGGAAGCCATATCTGCCACCTCCTTGCCTGCATCATAAAGCCTCACACTGGATCTTCCACTTGATGTTCATGTGCCAAGTGTTGAAATGGCACAGTCCCCATCAACCCAGGATTCAAGCTCACTCCACTGGTGACTGAACTGTAAGTCAACAAGAAATAGCATCTGGGCCATTAAGCCACTGAGATTCAACTAGCCTTGCCCTAATTAATACATCTTCCAAAATGCTCACGACCTATTAGGATGGTGGCATTTATTGCATCTCAATTTTTCAGTAAAAGTCACAAAGCTTATCTAAAGACACTAAATAATAAGTGACCCCATATTTTTAAAAAATAGCATAAAGAATCCGGCAGACTCCACTTGCAGAACTTTTCAGTAGGTGCCAAATCGACCTTGATATATTCATCCCACCATCCTTAACAGCCCACATAAATTAAAAATTAGTAATTTAAAGGAAGTTGATTAAATAGGAGAATCCATCAGAGTTGGGAGTCTCCTGAGTAGAGACTCTTTCCTATTTCCCAAGGAGGAGGGAAGAGATGATCCTCTGTTCCCAGCCAAATGGGTAGGGATCCAAAGACTCCTCAAAGAAATTTAGTGGTGTTTTCAAAAAGGGGAGGAGACTTCTCACTTGCAGGTTAAATGCTTACTAAGTTCATAGGAGCACTCCAGAAAAGAAAAATGGTGAGTTTAAGAGCACATATGAGTCCCCAGGATTTGGGGACAGACGGGAACACAGAAGATGGTATCTGTTTCTTGTCCAAAGACTTCTGACAGTTGGAGTTGGTTGCAGCAGGCTGGGATGGCAAGATGAGGAAAGAGGAAAGTGGAAGAACAAATGGCCTCCAGGAATCTCTGTGGACTGAAGGACCACATGGAAGCTTACCATGGGGCCATTGCTACTGGCATCCTACCCCAAAACCAGCTGCCAGGATGAGGCTCTCTAAGCTGGCATCATGAAAGAGCCAGATATAGAAGGAGTGATAAAAATAAAGAATAGAGCACTCCTAATAGATTAATACTGAACTAGGAGGAAGAAAAGGCTTTTAACTGGGTATGGCATTAAATTTTTGATTGACACTGGATTAATACTTAATGTGAATCATGATCAACAAAATGGAACATGGTTTTATAACTAAAGCTACAGTGAGCCCTGGGCTCTTTCTGAGATATCACTGGGAGCAGGGAAGAAAAATCTATCAGAGTAAGAGAAGGCAGTGATTGGAAAAAATAAACCTGTGTCTTACTTATACCTCCTATTCAGTTCACTTTTAATAATTCAGCCACAATAATACCTTTTCTTGATCCACTTGCTGTTACTATAATAGACCACCCAAGACTGGTAATTTTTTTTTTTTTTTTTTTTTTTTTTTTGCGGTACTGGGGATTGAACTCAGAGGCATTCTACCTCTGAGCTATACCCCCAGCCCTATTTTTTATTCTTTATTTTGAAACCAAGTCTCACTAAGTTGCAGAGTGCCTCAGTAGGTAGCTGAGGCTGGCCGCGAACCCGGATCCTCCGGTCTCAGCCTCCCGAATGCTGGGATTACAAGTGTGCGCCACCACGCCCAGCTCAAGACTGGTAATTTATAAGGGAACAAAGTTTATTTTCTTTACAGCTCTGAAAGGTCAAATTGGGCAGCTGTATGTGCTCTGCTTTCATGCTATTCTGTGCTTGACAGAAAAAGTAGAAGGGCAGTGGCATGTGCAAAGAGAGAGGGGATTAAAGAGGACAGATGCTTTATAGCAATCCTCTCTTGACGTAGTTAACACACTATCATGGGGACTACATTAATTCCTTCATGAGGGTAGAGACTCCATGACCCAGATACTCCCTAAAGGCTCCTCACCTCTAAACTTGCTACATTGGCAATGAAATTTCAACATGAGTTTTGGCACAGACAAAACTACATCCAAACCATAGTACATGTCTATGAAGATACCCAGGATATGAATGGAACCCACTGTCTTCTCTATTCTGCCTGGTTAGCGATATCAACACAGCAGTAGTGGGGCATTTGTTTCTAGCAATGATTCTGCTTCCCTGGAGCAAAGGCAAACCAATAGAATGGGGGATAATCTCAGATGAAACTCTGAACAGAGCCTATTACACTGATTTAATAAAGTCTTGTACTAACTCACAACCCTTCATCCAAGCATTCATTCACACACAGATGTACCAGGTGGTCAGGAACACAAGGAAAAAGTGTGTCTAAAAACTCTTATGGAGTGCATTCAGTAAAAATAGTATAATAGTGACAGTAATAATAAATAACAGCTAACATTGTGACATGCCTAGTACTGTGCTAAGAATTTTCTATCAGTTAGGACATGTAATCTTCATAAAGCTCTGTAAAGTAAGTAATATTTTATCCTCATTTTGCAGATGGGAAAACTAAAGCTCAGTGATATTGTACAACTTACTTAAGGACATATCCCCTAAAACTGCAGAGGAGTGTGGAATTATATCCAAGCTCTTCTTTTCTTGTGGGTTGGTATGCTTATTAAAACTTCTGCAGCTTTAAAGATCATGTTTTATATGTTAGTGTGAGTTGTGATTCCTCATAACTGTATTGGGTTTCCAGTTTAAATAGCTCATTTATACTTTTTCCCTTGGTTGGTCCTGCTAACAGCTTTTTAGGGTCCAGTGAAAAGATAGCTAGCTTGAGATCATATTTTCAGTTCACAGCAGAGTCAGGATGGCAGGATATCAACTCGCAAGCCAGCTCCACAGCCCATGTTTCTCACCATCCCATGCTCAATCCTCGCGTGAAAACTGCAATAGCAACAGAATCAGACCTGGGGTGCCACCAGCCCACTGCTCTACCCTGCCCTCCACGACACCAACCTCCATCTATTAAAATCAGGACAAGTACACACCAAGCCAATTGTTGTGGTTTGGATATAAAATTTCCCCTGGAGAATTCATGTATTGGCAAAAGTGTTCAGAGGTGATATAATTGAATTATGAGAGTTCTAATCACTTTAATGGAAAAATCCACTGATGGATTAGTGGACTGATTATGTAGTAATGTAGGCAGGTAGTGTGTTGCTGGAGGAGATAGGTCACTGGAGGTGTGGCCTTGGGGATTATATACATCCCTTGCCCCCTGCCTCCTCTGGCTCACAGGCTCTTCTCTCTCTCTCTCTCTCTCTCTCTCTCTCTCTCTCTCTCTCTCTCTCTCTCCTTCTCTCTCTCTCTCCTTTCTGTGGCCATTTCCTGGCCTCCAGAGACTTCATCTGGCCAAACATGGACTGAAACCTTTGAATTCTGTAGAACTGTAAGTAAATAAATCATTCTTCTTCAACGTTGTGGTCATCGGGTATTTTGGGTCATAGCAGTGGGCATGCTCCCTGAAATACCAGTGAAAACCCAAGCCAGTTCCTTGTCCTCCAAGAGCTCACAGTTTTAAGTAGAAAGTTGTTTGTGGCCACCTGTTATCCATCTTGATCAGATTCCCAAACATAAAAATAATTAAAATCCACACATTTCAGTGTCCTCCTCCCATGATGCCTGGCACTGTCCTGGATTCTGAACTGTTTCTGAGCTAAATTCCAGCCTTTTAATTCATCCCATGGACTAGCTTACCTTTCACTTATATGAAATATCTAGAGTAGGTAAATCCATAGGGACAGAAAGCAGGTTAGTGATTGCCAGGGGCTGACTGAGAAGGGGAAGTGGAGGGTAATGGCTTCATGAGTACAGGGTCTTCTTTGGAGATGAAAATGTTTAGACCTCTCACAGATAGATACTGCTGTTGCACACCATGACAAATGTACTAAAAGCCACTGAACTCTGAACTGTACACTTTGGAATGCTTAGTTTTAGATTATGTGAATTTCACCTCATTGAACATTTTCTTCTTAAATACTTGGGTACAAGGTAGACTATGGGAAATGGTAGGAGAGAAAAACAAGTGTAGAGTCAGGAAGCACAGAGATATTCATTTTCAGTCCCATTTATCCTGCTCTTCCCACTGTGTCCAGAATAGAACATGCCTCCTAAAAGCCATGAGTGTGTCATCTTCATATATAACATCTGGACAGGTTCTATAGAAATGCACTACCCCACACTTGCCCAGGTTGAAGCCCATTTGCTCCCTTTTTTCCTACTCATACACCCTTCTAAAATCTTCCCTAATTTCATTGTGATTAATTAAAGACCTCAGGAAGACAGGAAAAGTAATGGTTAATTTTTTAGCAGCCTGGAGTTCAAATATCATTTCTTTATTAAAAGTTTTCTAGGAATCATTAAGCAAAATCTATTTTTCATATCTTAAAATATGTCAGATAGATATAGAAATAGAGATACATGATATATAGACATATCTTAATATATAATTTTAATAAACTTCTTAAGTTTGCCTCAGAATTCAGCTCCACAAAATACAATGTGTTATCCTGGTTTGTGCTTCTGAACAGAAAAAAAAAAACATAAGTAGAAAACTGGTGAAATCCAAATAAAGTGTGGAATTTAGTTAATAGTAATGTAACAAGGTCGACTTCTTCATTTTGACAGATGTGCCATAGTAATGTAAGATGCTACCATTAGGAGAACCTGGGTGAGAGATACATGAGAATTCTATCATTTTTGCAACTCTAATGTAAGGTATAATTTTATTTTTAAAAATCAAACACTTTTGTGAGAGGTCTGACATTTTCCCTGGATCCCTGGAGCAATTTCCTCCATCTGCTTTTTGCCTCCATTATCCTTTACCCTTTTATTAGTCTCCTTCCTCCTGCTTTGTCTCCCTCTCTTCCTCCCTCCCTTTCCTTCTCCCTCTTTGTCTCTCTCCCTCCTTTTCTGCCATACAATCACATGCACGCACACACATAGGCTTAGCAACATGAACTTCCACTCTCCAAGGCTGGCCTGGCTATGGTTACCACTGAGAGCCCAATCTGCTAGCCACAGAGAACAACAGTGCACCCTTGATATGGCACCATCCCCAGGAGTAATCGGCCAGCTACCTGGTGGCAGGCTGATTACATTGAACCACTTCCATCTCAGAGGGGGCAGTGTTTTATCCTTACTGAAATGGACACTCACTCTGGATATGGATTCGTCTTCCTTAAACACAATGTGTCTGTAAAACCTCCCATCCTTGAACAGACGAATGCCTTGTCCACCTTCCTGGTATTCAACACAGCATGGCTTCTGATACAGGAACTCACTTCACAGCCAAAGAAGTGCAGCAATGGGCTCATGCTTATGAAACCCACTGGTCTAAAATCATGAAGGAACTGGCTTGAAGCAACACTGGAATGGCCTTTCGAAGACACCATAGCAATGACACCTAGGTGACAATAACTGGCAGGGTTGGGACAAAATTCTCCAGTAGGCTGTATATATTCTTTGAATCAGGGCCAATGTATGGTGTTTTTTCTCTCACAGTCAGTATTCAAGGTTCCAGAACTTAAGGGGTGGAAATTAAAGTTAGAATACCATAGTGATACAGGCATACCCATGTTTATAGCCAAATTATGGAAGCAGCCTAGGTGTCCATCAACAGATGAATTGATAAAGAAAATGCAATATATACATGCAATGGAATTTTACTCAGCCATAAAGAAGAACAAAATTATGTCATTTGCAGAGAAATGGAAGGAACTAGAGATATTATACTAAGTGGGATCACCTAGTCTCAGAAAGTCAAAGGTCATATGTTTTCTCAGAAAGTCAAAGGCCATATGTTTTCTCTCACATTGGAAACTAGAGAGAAAATGGGAAATAAATGGGACTTCAGTTAGATGAAGAGAGAGACCAGTGGAATAGTGGAAGAGGGTTGGGAGAGGGTGATAGGGAGGGGGAAATGGAGCTTGAGGAAGGGAAGAGTTCGAATAATGTTATGTCCATATATGGAGGTATCACTACCAATCTCATTAACATGCACAGGGAGGGAGGAGGGGGAGCAGGGTGGGATGTGGAGGAGAATACATGATGTGTGCATATATGAATGTATCACTTAGAATCTCACTATGATGCATAATTACAATGCACCAATTAAAGTCGGGTGTGATGGCGCATGCTTGTAATCTCAGTACTTGGGAGGCTGACACAGGAGGATGGCAGGTTCATGGCCAGCCTCAGCTACTTAGTGAGGTACTCCACAACTTAGTGAGACCCTGTTTCAAAAATAAAGAATAAAAAAAGGGTTAGGGGTGTAGCTCAAAGGTAGAATGCCCCTGGGTTCCATCCCCAGTATCACACACAAAATAAAAATTTTTTTAAAGAGTAGAAATGGGAGTGGTATCACTCACTATTACGGCTAATGACCCACCAATAAAATATTTATTTCTTGTTCCTGTACCCTATGCTCTGGTGACCTAGAGATTGTAGTTCCAAGAGAAGTCTGCCTCCATCAGCAAATACTTGATGGTCCCACTGAACTGGAGGTTAGGATCGCTGCTGGCCACTTCTGGCTCCTCATGACTCTGAATCAATGAGCAAAGAAAGGAGTTACTGTGCTGTCTGGAATGATTGATCCTGACACCAAAGGGAAACTGGACTACTACTCCACAACAAGCTATGGAAGGGTATTCTAGAATACCAGTGATCCCTCAGGGCATCTTCCACTATTACCACATCATGTTATTAAAATCAATGTAAAACTACAGCAATCCAACTTAGGACAACTAATGGCCCCGACCCTTCAAGAATGAGGTTTGGGTCAACCCACCAAATAAAAAACCACAACCAGCTAAGGTACCTACTGAGTGCAAAAGGGAATACAGCAAAAGGGTAGAAGAAGGTGGTTATATATGCCAGTATGACCATGTGATCAATTCCAGAAATGAAGGCTGTGACTGTCATGAATACCTCTTCCTAATTGTGTATTTAATGTGTGTGTGTGTGTGTGTGTGTGTGTGTGTGTGTGTGTGTGTGTATGGAGAGAGAGAGAGAGAGAGAGAGAGAGAGAGAGAGAGAGAGAGAGAGAGAGAGAGATTGCTTCGTAGGGACCATTCCATGACTCAAAAAATTCACTGAAGACTTGGCCAGGGCTCCACTGTCCAGGGTACAGTAGCATATGATTGTTTCCACTTCCTTTCTGTTCCCCAGGTGAAATAACCAGACACTTCTTGAACATTCTTATTATTAAATTTCCCTATATCTTTTCTTCTAGCATACATTTCTTGGGGTACCGTAGCTCACAAATAAAGATGAATTCTAGGGCCAGCTTCATACAATATTTACAGCAGCAATATTTATAATATACAAAAATAAAGACACCTAAATGTCCATCAGCCATATAAAAGATAACCAGATTGTGGTAAGTACGCATGGTGGAATACTACACAGAATTAAGAAACAAACTATGACCACGAGCAATGACCTGGCTCAATTTCTCAGATATATTGGTGAGTCAAAGAAACCAGATACAAATAGTAGAAACTGTATAATTCCATGGACATGAAGTTCAAAGATGTACAAAAGCAAGGTGATATAGATCAGAGTAGTTGTTACCCTTAAACTTTTAATATATCAAAGTGAGGACATTAATTAGGAGAAAGTCTAAGTAAGTTTCCTGGGGTGTTAGAAATGTTCTTTTCAGGTATTTGCAAGCATACCATATGTTTGTGTGTGTGTGTGTGTACACAAACACTGTATTTAACTCTTACAGTTTCATGAAGAAATCAGAAAATGGGAAGGGTGGGGGGCTATCCCATAAATACAAGCAAGCTACAACAATGATTGAAAGATGGGAGAATACAGATCGAGTGACTGGCTGGGATCCTTTCAAACTACACTCTCTGAGACTGCTTATTAAAATACATTTTATCTTGGTTCCAAGAAAAACTCAATTATTTCCCTATTTTTCTTAACCTTTGAAATGGATTGAGTGATCTCTATTGGCACGGGTTAATTCAGAGGGTTAGATTGGAGGGAATGCAATTATCTGCCCAAGTTTCAAGTTCCTCCAAGTGCAAACGTGGGCCTTCGGAGAGTCCCACAGGTTTTTCCACTCATATTCAAACAGAGATGCTGGTGCGAATCTGATTGAGCTGTCACCAATTCATGTCCCCTGCAGGACACATCAGGTCTGGAAGTTTGATTACTGCTCAATCTCTGAAGAGAAATGATGCGTGACTGAAGGACTGAAATCCTTATTCATGAGTCTGGGTTTTTATTTCGTAAAGGGGAATATTTTGGTAGGTCACTCTGCACCCGTAGAGGCGATATTAACAGGATACTGAGCCAAGCATATTTGGCAGGACTTACCCAAAGCAAAGCTATTTTGTTCCCCTTCTGTGCTTTCCCTTACTTAATCTTTACCTTAAGCTTTGTATCGATCAGTGAGGTACATCTTATTATCCTATCACTGTCCCCTTGCCATTTTCTTGATAAAGAAAGTAAAGCTCAGAATGATTAGAGCAACCTCTCCCAGGTGTTCAGGCAGTATCCACAAAGTGATGCCTCTGCCCTCATCATTAGGAAGCATGGCTCGGAGACCTCTTAGTCCCATGCTGCTTTTGGGGGCCATTCCCCCGGTGTGACTTTCACTTACAGTGTGAACACTAGAGACGGATGCCCTGGGCTGAACCTGAAGAACTGTAACACGATGGGGAAAACACAGCATGGAGAGGTCATTGTGAGAGATCTTCACAGTCTGGGGAACTCATGGAACTAATTTGATGAGCTACAGTAGGTCAGATGAATAGTGACTCGCTTGAGAGTCCAAGTAACTCCAACGAACGGGAGACATCTTTATTAAGTAAATCCTTATAATGTGCCAGCCTTTCCTAAAATGAGAGGGTCATTCGTTACTTCTCACCATAAGGGGGAAATAAGGATTCCTAAGAATAACAGATGAAAGAGGACATTCACTGAACATCTTCATGCTGAGCTTCCTATCTATACGATTTCTTTAAACTTTTAATATATTATGGTGAGCAAAGAGTTGTGTGCCCTTTTATAGAGAAGGAGGTCAAAATTCAGAGATGTGATATAATTTTTCCAAGGTCACACTATATGAAAATGTTAGATTCATATAATAGAGAAACACTGAAATCAGATGGGCCTGAGTTTAAATTCAAGCCCAGTGACTCCTTGTTTAGTGACATTGGATATTTTACCTATTTGAGATTCAATTTGCAGGTCTAATAAATACTTTATCATTTAGGATGCTTTTACTTACATGGAACTAAAAATAACAGATCAAAATGGTCTAAACATTAAGGAAATAAGGAATAAACTGGGAGAGGTAACAAAAGCAAACACAATAAATAGAAATCAGTTTGAAACATCGTAGATACTAATTCCACTATAACAATAATTTCTTTAAAAGTGAATGATTTAAATACACCAATTAAAAGATAGGGATTTCCAGAATACATTTGAAAAAACAAGACCTAACCACATATTGTCTACAAGAAGCCCACTAAATATAAAGACTTAGATAGTTCAGAAGTAAAGAGATGAAAAAGGATTACACCATGCTAGCACTAATCAAAAGAAAGCTAGAGTAACTCTATTAGTTTTAGAAAGAGGAAACCTAAGAATAATGTAAATTATCAGGGGAAAAAAGGTGACATTATATAATGATGAGTCAACCCTGCAAGAAGACATCACGATCCTCAGCATGTATGAACCTAACACAGGAGAAGGCAAAAACTAATATAATTCAAAGGAAAAATTTAACACATTCACTAGGTGATAGTAGTAGAACATCCCTTATCAATAGTGGGCAGATCACACAGACAGATGATCAGTAAGGATGTAAATGACCGGGAAAGCACTGTCAATCAACTTGATGTAATGACACTTATAGATACTTCAGAATAACAGCAAATACGCTTTCTCCTCAAGGTCACACATAACATTCACCAAGATAGACCACATTCTGGGCCATAAAATGGACACTTAGGATTTTAGTAAATAAAATAGAAAATATACAAACTATATTCTCAGATCACAATGGAATTAAGCTAGAAATATGTAGCAGTAAGATAGCTGGGAAAAATCCCAGGTATTTCTATATTAACATACTTCTAAATAATTCATGGGTCAGTGAATAAATCCTAAGATAAACTATAAAAAGATTTTTAATCCAGTGAAAATGCAAATACAATTTATCAAACATTAAGTATAGCAAAAGAAGATATTATGGCATTGGGTGATATATTCAAAAAGAAAAAAAAAAGACCTAAAATTAATTACCTATTTTCACCTTAGAAAACTATAGCAAGAAGAGCAAAATTAAGTCTGCTGCAAGCAGAGGACAAAAATAAAAATATTGTGTGTATTACAATTCTTACAAGATGGTCATCAACAGTATAGTAATTTTTTCTCAAATAAAGTTTATGTCCCCGGGGCATCTTGCATGTGCTCCTGAGTCTATCAGCTACATTCACCTGCTGATGTGCACCACATTCTCCCTGTCCTCTCTAGCATCCCTCAGCAATGAGCTTAGCCCAAGAATTTGGCATCCCAGTTCCCTTGCACCCATCCTGAGAATGCCCGGGCCATGGGTACACAAGCTTCCAGTGCCCACAGGTGCCAGCTCAAAACACTACTTCTTTCTCCTTTTGACAAAATCCTTTCCCCCTGAATACACATCAACTCATCCTCAGCAGATATGCCCTGACATGTCCAAATATCTGTTTAGGCTCAAAGAATAAGTTCAATTCTTGGAAATTTCTGACATAAAAACATATATATTCCCACTTATCTCCCAGTTTAATATCATTTTCAAGTGCCAGATAATAATATTAATTAATATTTATTGAGCACTTACTACATGCCATGCAAAAAGCTAAAGACTTTGGACATATTGTTCAATTTAATCCTTGAAATAACCAGATAAATTACATATTATTTCCATTTTTACACACGCACACACACACATGATAAACCTCACTGAGGTAAAGTAGTATATCCAAGATTTTTCTGATACTTGAACTAAAATTTTAAACATTGAATTTTATTGCTTTAGAGAGCTTGAATCCATCTGTCTGGGAAAGTATTTCTTATGCCCCTATATGTTTTAGATTTGGAAAAATGTGTCAAGATTATCCACCGTGAGAATCAGAGACAGTTCTGGGGGTGTTGTTTTTCTTTTTTCATTATGAGAACAAACTGAGTCTCATGAAAACACTGAATGTCTGATTTTTCTGTTCATTGGCTTATTTGTATCATTCTTGTCAGCTTCTTCTATGGTTGAACTATAAACATCACATTCTTTCTTTCTCACAGCTCCTATGATAAAACCCAAAGAAAATCAACAAAAAAATGAAGAACTGTAGAAAAATAACATTTGGCAATAGGTTTAAACTTAGAAACTGTCTGAAACATTTTTATAATTTAAACTTGTTTGAAAAACCTCTGCAACAAGAGAGAACAGTTTTAAATATCTCTCTGATAGATTTAACTCTAAGAACAATGTTTTTAAAACTTAGTTTATGTTTAGACACCACTGAAATGATTGACAATGGATAGAATGTATTATATATCCCTTACACTAGCTAACTCACTGTATTAGATTTTCTTTTACACTAACAATGTCTTATTTAAATTTTTAGCATCCAAATGATCTCTCACAAACCTTGACATCCATCAAGACAGAAGTTTACATATACAGGTGAGAACAGATGAACATTGAAGGAAAACCACTTTATATCAAAAGCATCTTTATCTCTTTATGCAGTGTCTGCAAACAGAAAAGGAAAAAATAATGAAAAATAGAGCATGCTTGAGTTTAATTATAAGAACTTGGTCTCAACCTGATTAATAATCAAGCAAGTTCTTTAAATCCCTATTCCAGAGAAATAATATATAACAGAGAACTTTAAGAAACAAAGTATTTTTAGATTCAAGTAATTTGTTACCTTTTCCCTATAATTAAATATGATTGCTGGGGTGGGATGTGGAGGGAAATACACCGTATGATTGTGCATGTATGAGAGTATCATTTTGAATCTCACTATAATCTATAATTACGATGCACCAATAAGAGTGTTTAAAAAAAAAAGATTAATACCTTCCCTTAGAAACTTGGGTCTCTGATTTCATATTTTCTCTTTCTGAGAAAAGGTTAGTGGAAGAGGAAGTCCCAACCTTGCACCTCACCCCCACCCCCAGGAACACCAATGATACATAAAACAAAATACCTTCATGAGAAGTTCAGAATCCAGTTAAGAAATTGCAGCGCCCTGGGCAAGATCAAAACTGAGCACAGTTGCACTAAAATGGGTAAGAAGAGCAATTTTACTTTGTCCACCTCAGTGCATACCCCATGCCAGACAGCTCAGCACTGAGAAGTCAACTTCACCTGCAACTTCTCCCTGGGGAAAGGAGGAAGAGTGGGCATGTCTTGCCTCTCCTGAAGCACTGACAGAACTATCATAGTTTGGTAGAGGAACCTAGGAACAAAGAAAAGAAAGAGGGCAGCTTGCTGCACCTAGCAAGATTGGGAGAAGGTGCAGAGCTCAAAGCTTCTCCACAGGGAGAAGGGAAGGGATAATTGATTGTGCCTTTCATGTCCTAGACCATGGTGTAGTCATCAGACATGAGAGGGAGCAAGAGATATATGCTCATGAAAAGGAAAGGAGGAAGGGTAAATCTCTTTAGTTAGTTATCTATGCACACAAGACTAGAGAAGAAACAAGGTTTGAAAAGCTCTCAAAGTCTCAAGCCAGGATGACTGGTGAAGGTCCTTCTTTGTTAAGGCCCGTAAATAAAGGCTGGGAAAGGTGGCTGTTTGTTCAAATGCACAAATATCAATAAGGAATAAGGATATCCATGAGGAACACAAAGAATTAGAGAAACATGGCAGTCAGAGGAATAAAGTAAATCTCCAGTAACTGAACATAAAGGAATGGAAATCTATGAGCTTCCTGGCAAAGAATTCAAGATAATTATCTTAAGCAAGCTCGGTGAGTTATAAGTGAATATAGATAGACAACTAAATAAAAGCAAGAAAACAATACATGAACTAAATTAAAATATTGGGCTGGGGATACAGCTCAGTGGTAGAGCACTTGCCCTTAGTTCAATCGCTAGCACCACACACTCAAAAATAATAATATTGACAAAGAGATGAAAGCTTTTAAAAATTCTAGAACTGAAGAATACAGTAGCTAAATTGAAAAATTCACTAGAAGGCTTCAGTGGCAAATTTTATCAAGCAAAAGAAATAATCAGTAAAATCAAAGACATGAATAGGGTATATTCCTCCATTTAAATACAACTTCTTTAATTTTACCCAATAATAACTATTTTGCAATTTTCAAACTAAGTCTTTCATAAGATTCATTCCCAGGTAAACTATCTCTTTTTATATCATTTCTCTCTTTCTTGGGTTTTGAGTTCTTAATTTGTTTTGTTTGCTTTGTTTTGTTAAAGTGATGTCATAGTAACATAAATTCAGTTAATTCTTGGGAGTGGTACTAAGTCACCATATGACTTTAGCTAATCACTTCCACTTTCTGGGCTCAGCTATCTTATATTTAACCTGCATCATGAGCTCACATAGTAACTGGAAACCTCTTGTTCAGAGCTCTTTGCACAGTTTCAATTTTACTTTAATTTGTGTGATGATTGATTAATATGTTTCCCCCCCAGTCTGCCCACTATGTGTAGAGACTGCCTTTCTCAGTATTCTGTCCCTCAGTGCCTGACACAATTCCTATAATAGAGCAGACATACAATATATATTTACTGAATGAATATAAAATAAGAGAGATTTTCTCTATCCTGAAGAGTCCATAAATGTAAGTGTACCAGGGAAGAATGTAGGTAGATCTAAGAAAATCTGTTCTGTCCTTGGGAAAATGCTTCCAAGGTTATTCTGGCATCCACTTGACCAGACATTATCCCAGCTTAAATGATGCAATAATGGTTATTGCCAGCAAAGTCTCCTTCTATGGAAAGGTCAGTAAGTCTCCTTCTATGGAAATATTAAGTGCTTTGTTATAATATGGTACCTAGCCAGAATACTCATATATGTCAAAGCAAACATTTCTCAATTAAAACTCAACCTTTGGTCCTTTGTCTTTTCAAGGAGTTACACCAAAGCTTATAACATTCTTATGTCCTTGAAGATCCTATCTATTGCAAAGTATGCCATCCCGTACTTGGCCCTAATGTAATGACTTACCTAAACTCTCACCCTCACAACAATTGTCAAGCCACTTTTGAGATGAGAAAACAAGCTCAGAGAAATTAGGTAACTTAGTCTACTAAAGCAGAAAGTAGTGGAGACGGAATGTGATCATGAGTCTGTTTGCACCCAATGTCCCAGCCTTTTTTTTCTTCCCACTGAACCTGGGTTGCCCCAATTCTTTCTAAAAATTTATAGAATTTTTCCAAAGGGCTCTCAAAGGTAAAAATTATTATTTTTTTCTTTTTTTTTGTGGTACTGGGGATTGAACTCAGGGGCATTCTATTTCTGATTTACACTCCCAGCCCTATTTTTTATTCTTTATTTGGAAACAGGGTCTCACTAAGTTGCGGAGGGCCTCACTAGGTAACTGAGGCTGGCTGAGAACCAGGATCCTCTGTTTTCAGCCTCCCAAATGCTGGGATTACAAGTATGCGCCACCACACCCAGCTTATTTTTTTCTTCTAATCATAATCAATAAAATAATTATTAAAGCCTTTCCATTTCATACAAACTATGTTGGAATGCTTCTATAAGTGAATCAAGTGAGCAGGAAACACAGATAGTAGAGACCCGATGAGTGTGTTCATGACTCAGTACATTACTCAGCTGAACACTGCTAGCCACCATATGGGTTTGATCATAATACAGTTTTAAATTGCTTTTATTTTTAGTCATACAACATTCCATTTATGCCCTAATGGACCGATGATTACAAACAGAAAGAATGAGAAGCACTGATGTTAGAATACAAGAAGGTTAATGAGGAGCACAGGATGATCATGATTCTGAATATTACCCTGAGAATGATCTGCACAAGTCACAATCATCCCAGCAGGATTTTTATTTGGTAAATTTAACTCTCTCTGGGACACCAAGAACCAATGTTTTAAAAAAAAAGGAAAATTGGCTGGGGGTGTAACTCAGTGGTAGAGCACCTGTCCAGCATGCATGAAACCTTGAGTTTGATCCCCAGCCTTGCAAAAAAAAAAGCAATTAACCTGGCTTTTCATTTATTGGGAATAAGGTTGATCCATACTTGACACATTTTATGTAGTGAAGTATAATGGTTTTAAAAATTCCTAAGATAGTTCTTGATATTATATGTCATTGTGAAAGCAATTTTTAAGCCATAAAGATAAGAAAGTTTCACAGACGATTGAAACTATCACCACGTGAAATTTTCATTTCTCCTTTGTCTTAACAAAGCAAATCCAAGGAAAGAATAATAAATATTTGAGTAGACTTGGCCAAGAACTTAATTCAGTGGCTTTCAACTCTGGATGTCCATTTCAATCAACTAGGAGCTTTTTAGAACCACAGATACCTGGTCTCTCAGAATCAGACATTCTAATTCATTCTAATTCTAATTAAGCATTCATTTAAATTCTGGACAGAAGTGTTTTAATTCATCCCAAACGATTCTAATGTATCTTTCTCAACTAAGCAACCCCTGCCCTCTTTAATAATTCCTTAGCAGTAAAAATTAATTTTATTTATTTATTTTTTTGCGGTATTGGGGATTGAACTCAGGGGCATTCTACCTCCGAGCTACACCCCCAGCCCTATTTTTTATTCTGAAACTGAGACTCACTAAGTTGTGGAGTGCCTCACTAGGTAGCTGAGGCTGGCCGCGAACCCGGATCCTCCGGTCTCAGCCTGGGATTACAAGCGTGCGCCACCACGCCCGGCTAAATCCAGAGTCTATCCTGGGTGTCAGTTAGGAGATAAGAACACAGGTTCACAAGCCAGAAGTCCTGGGCTCAGGTACTGACTTTGCCACCGTGTGACCTTGAGCACCTCATGTCTCCTGCAACCAGTGTTGACTCCTTTAACATCAGCACTTGAACCTGGAAGATCTCTACTGGCCCTACAGTTTCAATAAATTAATAAATATCAGGAGTATTACATTAATAAGTTACAATAATATAACAATCCGCAAAGAGAATGGCACTGTGAAAAGAAATTAAAATTTGAAGTCACAGAATTTTGGATTCCATCTCCAGCCTGCCAACTTTGTAACTGGGGGACCTGAGGCAAGCCACCTAACCTCTGTGAACCTGCTCTAAGAGGGACACTAGACCTCAAGAACTGTTATAAGAGGCAATAAAATAAGGAACTTAGTGCATTGCACATCTCCACAGATGGTAACTGTGATTATTACTATTTTTATTCTCTGGCTATTGCTGCTACTGCTGCTGTATTATTTCTTGTGCAAAAAGAAATGAAAGAGCAATTCATTTGGAAAAGAGAGGGAGACATTTCAGCAGCGTTGATTGACGTGACTGGCCCTGATTTGTTGGGTTTCTCAATCAAGCCAGCAGGGGGCTGACACATAGATCACTCACAGACTTTTATACAAGACAGTTTTTCTCTCCTCTGACCTTCATGAATTTAACTGCAGACCGGTCCTGTGGCTGGACTGTCTGTTGTTTCAAAGAGAAGCAATCATGGGAACACTGCCCCAGAAAGCGGGAAGCTGGCTAGCTGTTGCCGAGTACAGTTTGCAACGGACACGTTTGAACCTCGCCCTGCCCCAGCTTTGCCACCACGTCCAAGCCCCTCTCTACACAGAAGCCTGGGTAAGCAGATGAGTTAGGCCTGGGCCCAGCTGCCATGACAGAAACCCTTAACCGCAGTGACTTATACCAGATAGAAAGTCTTTTGTGTCTTTCTCTGCTTTATATGACTGTCAAGACGAAAGCAACAAGGGATCCTGGCTTCTATCGCTTTCTAGATCCACTCCTCCCAGCCACATGGTCCAGGATGGCTCACCCCAACAATCTCACTCCAGCCAACAGAAGTAGGAAAAGGGCAAGACTAGAGCACGTGGCTCCACTTGAGGATGTAACCCACAGGTTGTGCAGATAAACTCGGCTTGCTCCCATTAGCCACAAGTTAGTCACCTGGCTGCAGCTCGTGAGCATGTCATCTTTATTCTGGGCAGCTGTGGGCCCAGCTCAAAATCAAATAACTATGGGAGCAGGGAAGAATGAGTAAAGACCTGGGGTAAGGTTTGGGCATGGAGAAGACTCAAGCACCCTGCAGCTAAAAAAGTTTTCAAAGGACACTGGTCCCCAGGGACATGAGCCTGCAGCCTTACTGACTATTGGGACCCTGTTTCTTTAGGAATTAGGAGGGCTTGTGTTCTCCTACTGCCCAACACAAGCATGACATCCTTCCAGGTCAGGAGTAAGGAATGAAAGATGTCATCATGCATTACCTAGACATTTCTTTTAAGCAGGAAGTTTGTTTTATTTTTCAGACCACGTCAAAATGTTCCTTGCTCTAAACCGACTCTCCGAAAGGCCTTTTCATCTCAGGCCTGCCCTTCCATGCATGAGAGTTTTGTAAATCCTCTGAGGCACACAGGCTAGTTCTGGATCCTCAGGAAAGTTAGGAAGTGTCTGACTTTCAGTGGACTGGTCACAGGGCCCAGAGAATCCTGGAAGGTTGGATCTCATGGACCGATTCGCTCCTGCTGTGCTGGGTGTGGACTGGCTTGGGATTCGCTGAAGTGCTTTGAATACCTTTTCCCCCCACACCATCAACCTGCCTCAGTCACAGTGGCTGTGGCAGGTCTCCACCTCTGTCATCAGCCACGACAAATGCCCTGGTGCTGTGCTCCCCACCGTTGCTCTCCACATTAGTCAGGCTCAAAACCTTGCCAGGCACACGGTGAACACCCTATAAATATTCCCTCTGGTTGTTATTACTGTGGCAGCTTCCCAAAGAATGTTTCAAGTTTGATCATAAATTGCATAATGGCAGAAATTGTATCTTCTTTCATTTCTGCCCCCTCGGCACCTAATATGGTACTAGGCCCATATTTACTGCTATTCATCCTGCATGGATTAACCATATACTGTGTGCCAAGTTCCAAGTTGGGTACTGGGACTCAGTAATGAAGAAAAACTTTAATTCTTGTTGTTGTAGACATTAGAGTTCAGTAGGAGCCCAGTAAATATTTGTGGGAAGAAAGAAGAAGGGAGGGAAAAGGGGAGGGAGGGAAAGAAGGAAAGAAGAAAGGGGGGAGGGAGGGAAAGAAGGAAAGAAGAAAGGGAGGGAAGGAAGGAAGGAAGGAAGGAAGGAAGGAAGGAAGGAAGGAAGGAAGGAAGGAAGGAAGGAAGGAAGGAAAAGTGGAAAAGTTGATGTTTGACCATAACTACAGGGAACCTCACAGGCACTAAGTGGAAGCACTAACTTTTAGAGTACAGAGAGAATGATACACATAGGCCCTGGGCCATCTTGGAAGCTCCTATCACAGGGCCCAGCTCTGGCCCCCTGTTCATTAGTGTAGCCTTCAGCAATAATCCACTGAGCTGTTTACTCCTTGCCCCAGTAGCTCAGAAGGCTAAAACACTCCAGCAAAAAAAAACACAAAGATGAGGGTTAGACCCAAAGCAACCTGAACCTGCAGGACAAGAGGAACAAAAGGCTAATATCTTACTCTAAGAACCATGTAAGTCTAAATATAGCTACAGTTCTCTGGTGCCCTCAAAATGAAGTAAAAGTCAGGTGAATATATACATGCATATTCCTCATGCATTAAATAATAAATACCTAAATGAGGGTGAGGGCCTCAGAACAGGCTGCTCTTGGGCGGGAACAGCAGGTGACTAGGTGGTAGGGTCTATTTGATTAGAGTGACAAACAATCTCAAGGTCTCAGTAGATAGTACAGCCCATGGCGGGTACAGAGGCTCAGGGCCCGCCGTCTGTTGGCTCTCCCATTCCTTAGAGTCTTGGAGTTCCTGCCAGACCCAGCTGGTAGTCAGAGAAGGGAGAAGGGACACGGAGAAGGCTTCCTGCCCTTTGCTGCCTTGGCCAGAGCCAAGCACCTCTTCAACTCAAATTTCATAGACAACATGGCCCCACCCAGAGACAAGACCACTCCGATGCAAGAAGGCTGACAACTCTAGCCCAGTGGTTTTTTTCTGCAAGAAGTGGGTTTGGGGAGCATTTAGAGAAATGTAACCATGTAAAAGTGAACTCATGGGTTTGTAAAAAGGAAAAAGTGCAATGACATTTTGGGTTGCTGTATCTCTGGAGAAAGAACTGGGAGAGGAGTCCCATTCACTCATTCCACGAACATTTATTGGGCTCCTGCTACATGCCGGGGACGCCTATCTTTGTGGAGCGTGGTCTCTAGGTGAGAGTACACACAAGCAGAGAGAGCTTGCAATTTATTATGACGAGTGATATGATGGTGTAAATACAGAACACTCGGAATTGACGAGGAAGGGCTGCCTGACTCCACTGGGCTGATTAAGGAAGGCGTACTGAGCACCTGTCTCCCCAGGCCCACCCACTGTAGGGGATTTCCCTCGTCTTCTACTTAGGTGTTTACTGCAGGAGTAGCCAGTTTTTATAACATGACCAGCCACAATTGGTCTGGGTTCATGGGTGGGGCAAGCATAAACCCCTTTGCTGAGAATATGGAAGGAAACTAGGCTGAAGAGAGATCAGTCTCCCAATGGGTGGCTGAGCCTGTAACGTGAAACCTTGGGAGAGGCTGGAGGCCCTGATTTCCTGAGTTCAGGCTGGAGGAGCAGAGGAGACAGCTTTGAAGAGAGAGAAGAATGGAGCAGGCTTGCAAAGAGAAGGCGAATTAGGGAGTCCTAGTTTTAAGAGTCAGCCCGCAGCCGCCTGCTAGAATTTTTCTTTCTCTGAGTGAGTGCAACAAGAAAGCCACAAAGAACAAACTCTTCTATACCTTACAGTGCTTTCCACCAGACCCCTACCAGTTAGGTACCTGACACTTGTTCTTTACTTTGGCCCAACCACAAACTGGTACCTTATGAACTGATATGCGAATGAAACATTGAAAACTTGCACCCGTTTGACCCAATCAGCATCTATCCATACTAGTCCTCAATTAGGTCCTCTATAGACTGGCCCCTCACCCCATAGGAATGCCCACACTAGACTCTATGGGTGACTGTCTCCGTTCTGACAAGGCTTTCTCTTTATGCTGTTGAGCCACATCCCTTGTCCTCTCTTTTCCTAACCCTGATCCTTGCTGTGTTGTCTCTGGGGCAAATTCAGTCTCTGTCCTTAAGTTCCTTCCACCCCTGGATCCTTACAATAAATGCCTCCTCTTTTCTACAAAACTGAACTAAGTCTGTTTCTCTTACAAGGTAAGTCTGGACAGTGGGGCTGGGTGATTTGTGGGGACTTCCCCAGTGTGCCAGGCTGTGCCCTCTTTGCTTTTAGAGTTGCATAATCTGTTCCCTCTGCTGCTGTTTTCCACTACCCTTCTCATCCTGCAAAGAGGAGCACATGGATGTCATTACAATTTCAAAGAGAGCAGAAGAGTGTGAAGCAAGAGATGGAAGTCCCCACAAATCACCCAGCCCCACTGTCCAGATTTACCTTGTAGGCAATACTACTCCAATCTTCCACTGGACACATAAAAGTTCTCTGTTCTTGGTGTGTTTGCTTTACAAATGCTGTTATGCTGCACACACTCGGCTTTGAAGAGCACCTATAGTTGGCCAGGTGCGGCTGCCTTGTCGGCCAGGGGGCCCTGGGGCCTCTTCTGGGGACCTGCATGATTAACCTGCGTCCAACTTAGATCCCATCCCAGACTGTGGTTTTAATACACCCCCCCACCCTGTTCTCTGGCAGAGGGAGGCAACTATGCCTCTTAATGGCTGCAGATTGCTTTTAATATTAGCTGAGCTTCAAGGCTCCAAGTTAAAAGGTCTAGGAGGTTTCCAAAGACGTTGTACGGCCATTTATTCCCAAGGCCAGAGACAGAATGTACTCAGTAATACAGCGTAGGGGAGGCAGGAGGCTCCATGGAGAGAAGGATAGGGTAAGAGGAGAGTCGGGGGTGAGCCGTGTGGGTGAGACAGATGATCATGAGCTACCGTTGTCATGAAAAACAGCAAGGCCAGAAGGAGGATCCCGTACGCTGCAGGACAGGGCTAACATTAGGACCACGGTGTACAGCTGGTCACCTTTCTTTTGTCCTGAGCACCTGGTCAATCTTACCTACCAATCTCCTCCACCCCAGCCTCTTCTTCATCTCCACGACCATTGCTGCAGTCCACACCTTCACCATCTCACCCGAACCTTTGAAAGCCTTCCCCCCTCTCTTCTTTCCATCCCTTGTCCCTGAAAACCATTAATCTGGTCTCCATTTCTAAAATTTGGTCATTTCAGGCATATTATACAAATGAGACCCAATGGTATTCCATTTTATGGGCATACCACAGTTTGTTTAACCATTGACCCTCCTGTCTCAGCCTCCTAAGTACTGGGATCTCAGTCGTGCACTACCACATCCAACTCTCATCACTTCTTATTGGGGAAAAATTCTCTCAGCCCTTTAGTGTTAATAGAGGTTACTTCCACTATATTGTCCCTGCAGTGAGTAGGCATAAAATCCTTGTTTCTAAATCTTTTTTTTTTTTTTTTTTTGTGGTGCTGGAGATTGGGGATTGAACTCAGGGGCATTCTACCTCCAAGCTATACCTCCAGTCCTATTTTTTATTCTTTATTTTGAAACAGGGTCTCACTAAGTTGTGGAGTGCCTCTCTAGGTAGCTGAGGCTGGCCTCAAACCTGGATCCTCCAGTGTCAGCCTCCCAAATGCTGGGATTACAAGCGTGCGCCACCACGCCTGGCTCGTTTCTAAATCTTATACGGTTTTAAAACCAACAAATTACAAATTCAATACAAGCAAATCTATATCAACAATAAAATCCAAATCAACACCATTAGGTTAATGTGACAGAGATGCTGTTGGGTGGAAAACTGATGGCAGCTCACTCTGAGCAAGGTCCCACCCGCCCTGCAGTGATCTACCCAGTTCTGCAAAAGATGGCTTACTTCCCTCACCCTGTGCCCTACGGGGACTTGAGGAGCCCTTCAGATACAGAGCAGACCCTGAGGCTGCCTGGCCACTGCCTGGAGTTCATGTGTCAATTCAGCCTCACTAGGCTTCTGTTTTCTTCCCATTGTCCCCACCCCCACAAATTAAAGGAGCTTTATCCAGTATCAAGATAGTGCACAAAGCCAGACATGGTGGCGCACGCTTGTAGTCCCAGTACTTGGGAGGCTGAGACAGTAGGATCTGGGTTCGCAGCCAGCCTCAGCTACTTAGTGAGGCCCTCCGCAACTCAGTGAGACTATTTCAAAATAAACATTAAAAAAAAATGGGCTGGAGGTGTAGCTTGGAGGTAGAATGCCCCTGGGTTCAATCCCCAGTACCACACACACACACAAAAAAGATAGTAAATACAAACTTCACACTGAAACTAAGTGCCAATAGGTGATTATAAGGAAGGCAACTGAGTATTGATTTTTTAGATTGTCACTAAAAACTAAATATTTAAAATTTTTCATGACCCCCAACGATAGGCCTATATTTCTGTGGAGGTAGCCGAACTCACACACCAAAGGACACTTTCCCTTAGCTTTCAAGTCTCCAACCAGATGCCACTTTCTCAAGAAAAGCCTTCTGTGATAGCTAAATGCAGCTTGACAAGGCTATTATACCCAGCTGCTTGATCAAAGACCAGTCTAGAAGTTGTTGTGAAGGCAACAATAATGTAATAGTGCGAATGGGCCTTTTGCAGTCAGTTACAGGTCTTATGCTCAAACACGGAAGCTTCCCAGAGAAGGAATTCAGCCTCAAGACTGTCACATAGAGATCTTGCCTGGTTTTCCAGACTGCCGGCCTACTCTACAGCTGGCCACAATCACATCACAGGAGCCAAATCTGTAAACTAAGTGTGTGTGTGTTCTATTGGTTCTGTTTTTATAGAGACCCCTGATTGCCACATTCTCCCACTCCTGACACTTGCCAGAGGAAACAGGTGGTTAAACTCTTGACCAACTCTCTTGAATAATAAGGATCTAAGGTTAATTTCTTTTTGGTGTTTATGTGCTATAATTCTTTATTTTCTTTTTTTGTTGTTTTTGGGGGTTCTTTTTGTTTTGTTTTGTTTTGTTTTTTGGCACTGGGGATTAAACCCAGGAGCAGTCTACCTCTGAGCTACTCCCCCAGCCCAATTTCATTTTTTTATTTTGAAACAGGGTCTCGATAAGTTGTTAAGGGCCTCACTAAGTTGCTAAGGCTGGCCTTGAACCTGTGATCCTCCTGTCTCAGGCTCCCAGGTACTGGAATTACAGACATGTACTACCATACCTAGATATAATTCCTTATTTTCTAATATGTGTCTTTTAAGAATACTTTTAGCTGCAAATAGTCAACAACCTAACTTAGACTAACTGAAATATAGGCAATTTCTTTGTCCCATAACAAAGAGTCCAGAGGTTGCTGACATTGGTTCAGCTGACTAATAATAGCACCAGAGATCCTGGCTCTATTTTCTGAACTACCACCTTTAGTTGTTGATCTTGTCACATGATTAACGCTCATGGTCATGAGATGGCGGCTGCACCTCGACACATCATAACCAAGTTCCTGGCAAGAAAAGGGAGAAGGCAAAAATCTCTTGTACGATTTTGTGTTTTCCTTTAGGAAGACAAGCCCTCCCCTAAAGACTTCCTTTTTTATTTCATCAGATGCAACTGAATTACAGGTCACTCTTCAACCAATTACAGGACTGTTGGGGTCTTAGCCCAGCGGGCCTGGAGAGACCTCGCCTCAAGATGGTGCCTGGCAGAGTGCCAGGAGCAGCTGCAGGTGGTAACATCCTAGGGCTGTGCTATGCTAGAGCACATGCACCAGCACACCAGAGCTTGAGTCCTGAGAGTGCTCCCAGGTGAGAGCTGGATGCAGGCACCTCGTGGCCCAAGCCCTGTTTGGCTTTAAGAGTTCCACCTCTCGCCCAAAGAGGATGGATGACTACTATTGTGAGGAACAGTTACTGAGAATGAGAGTGGGGTGAGAGAGACGATTGAGACCAGAGGGACGGTTACTGTCAGGGTTAAGAGAATGATTACTGTCACTGTTACTGTTACTGCTTGGGCAACATCCTCGGTCCCAGAGAGAGAGAGAGAGGTACAATAAAAGAAGCCTGAACCAGCAACGCGTGATTATCGTCTCCATTGGGTCCCCACGGTTGAGAGTCCGGCGCGGGGGACGATACAGGACAAGGGGTGAACTTACTAAACTAGTTTAAGCCAATTGTGGTTGATTTCCTGGGGCTGCAGTAGGAGACAGCTCAGGCTGACATCCCTTTCCCAAATGCTCCTGTGAACACACTGGCGAGCTTCTGTCAAAGACGGGGACTTCCAGAGAGGCAGATCACAGGCCATGGGCAGTGTCTACTGCTACAGGTGTGGGTCGGTTTAATCCAAGGGTCTGATCCACAAACACTGTATGGAAGCCTGGGGACCAGATCTGTGACAGGCCACAGAGGTTCTAGAGTTACTCTGGGAGCAGAGACGCCACCTGGTGACAATCTACAAGGGTGAGTGAGCCTGCTCAACCTGCACACACACCTGGAGGGTGGGAGATGGTGTGCTCAAGACCACTCAATTCCCCAAGGGCACAGGGAGTTGGGGGACAAAGCTCATTCTGATAGGCCTTCCTCCCACATTGCTTGAGAGAAGGTTTGGGGGCATGTCTCCAGTCTGTCTAGATCCTCTGTTGACCTTGAAACCAGTGCTCTCCATTCAGAACTCACGAATGCAGCCTGGGAAAAGGGGTCCCGGTAGATGTCATTAAGAATCTCAAGATTAGATCACTGGGACTGGGCCCTAAATCTCATGATAAGTGTCCTTATTATGAGAAGAGAGAGGAGAAGATGACACAAAGACAGAAGCAGAAAGCACAGTGATGCGGCCACAGCCACATAAGGCCTGCGTCATCAGCAGCTGGCAGAGCCAAGGACAGCTTCTCCCCTAGTACCTCAGAGGAGCAAGGCCCTGCAAACTTTGATTGCAGAATACCAGACTCCGGGGCCGTAAGAGAATCAAGTTCTGCTATTTTGAGCCACCCAGTTCATGCTCATTAGGCATAGTATCCCCAGGACACGACTATGAAGACCATGCTGCACGAGGAGGCAATTAGGGCTACAATGCTAGTTTCCATGAAAACTTCTGATTATGCCATCACACACCCAAAGACAGCGAAGAAAGCAAACACTATGAGGTGTGAAGGTGGCTCAGACCCATGGCGAGGACATCAAGGGGGCCATATGAGGCTTCTCAGCTGCAAAGCATCCTATGTGCTCCTGCTGGAAGCACGGTAGACTTTCCTAGCAGGATGAAGAGCCACCTGCAGCCTGGCCTTCACAACATCATGCATTGATTCCCCGATTGTTGAGCTGGAAGATGCCTGAGTGGGTGAGTGAGCAAGACACAGGGCCTGCTGCCTAGGAACTCGTGGTCAGCTGAGGACAGATGGGGACACAGGGAAACACACTGCAGCACAGAAAGAGTTATGAGAAGAAGTCGGAGCTCCTGCCCCAGACATCGGCAATCCGGAGCACTGCCTGGAGGAGCAAGCCAGGTGGCAAACCCATGGAATCTGTCTCAGCAGGTGGGGAAATGGAAGGGAGGATGATCTCCAGACACGTAGCAAAGGCACAGAAGGAAACAAGGCATCCCAGTGCACTCCGGCAGCCACAGCGTGTTCAGTGTGTGTCTGCAGGGCACGTTTGATGGCATTTACAGGTAGTGCAATCCCAAGGGCTGGCTCTGGCCCCAAGGAAGGCAGGCGCCTTGTAAACTGAGTTAAAGAGTTTGGAAGAAAGGGAAAGAATTCCCCACAGTGTGAGGCAAGGTTCCCACTCTATCTAGAACCAGATGAAAGGAAAAAGCAGGGACCCCCATGGAGGCCATCTGATGAGGGTGGTAGCAGAGGCAGGAACTGCACCAAGCTCCAGTGGTGACCATGACCGTGGTCCTGCCAGGGGCCCCGAAGGCATCATGGGTCGGTCTGAAGTGTGTGTGCCTCGCAGTGATGATCTCGCTGGGTTGGATCCACAGCAAGGAGGGGGTCCTTGACCCCATGGTGCCGTGCCGGGGTCCAGCCCTCATGGCAGCAGGGTCGGGGGTACCTCGATAGGTGTGGATTGAAACAAGGTCGTGAGAATACACTCACACCCAATGCAGTGTAGAAGCGCATCTGTTTTATTGTCAGTCACAGTTTTATACTATTTTTTTTACCATGAGGCATATAGAACAGGAATTTTTACAGACTTGTTTTTCCAAAGGTTATCCTCAACCAGTTAAGGTTACAACACATATATAAAAATTCTTTTCCATTAGTTAAAATCTTTATAATTTTGTTTTGCCCCTTTAAGCAGTGTTCTATCTTATCACAGGAAGTTAGAGGGTTCCAGATGGGACCAGGTAGTAGCTATTTAGATAAACTAGCAAAGCCTGTTTCTAGACTAATGCTTGTAAAAGGTTAATGCATTGGATTGTCTTAAGGCACTGCTTGTTTTCAGCTAAGAGATCAGTATCTGTCAGGCCACATGTTTCTAAGAAGTTTTCCTGTATAATTAATATGAAAGTAAAACCCAAAGAACCCAAAATTTCCAGAATATAATAATGCAAAGTGGGATATGCCACTCATTCCTTCTTTTGGAATCGTCTGCCTTGCAGGACTCCAGCAGACCGAGCCTTGCTCAAGATCCAGCTATTAAGGTGCTGTCGCACTATGGCCTACAGGCCGGACTATACCTTTTCTGGGATTTCAATGAACTTTTCAGTGTTTTGGATTTCTTGCTTTTTCTAAGTCCCCTTGCTGCTTAATTTTGCCAGTCTTGGTTTCTGCTCCTTTCAGATTAAAAATCTAGATGGATCCATAGAATCAACCCCAATAAGTTTCCATGGCAACAGATTCCGAAAACCCCAGTAGTAGGAGGTGAGGTTGGGGCAACACAGCCACTTGAATACATGGGTGGTCCGGGGTCAGAGTTTCATAAACTGGGTACTGACCATGCTAAATTCTGTACTATGTTCTTGGGACATCCGCCCTTAACAAATGACTACCTCAAAAAAGCAAGTGAGAGGCAAGGAGGTCCTTTCCCCTTCCCACCTCCTTCTCAGCTTCAGGTATGACTCAGGCTGAGGACAGATATTAACGCACAAACACAGATGCCTGCACAATTCTACAAAAGGAAACATTTATACATAGAAAAATATTCCTTCTACCTGTCTACCTACAGAATGGTAACAGCTGACATGCTGCATGCCAGGCACACTCTTCCCATGTATTATCCCATTTCATTCCGAAAGCAATTCAGAGGTGTCGAGATCCCCAAGTGCCAAAAGGAGAATCTGGCAAATGGGAGGTGAAATACTTCCCTCGAGGTCACATGATGAATCAGTCAGGTTAGGTTAGCGTATGCATGGGAAACAAACATCCCCAAATTCGAAGTGGTTATAACAACAAAGGCTTCTCCTTCTTGCAACCTAACCCTAACCCCCCAAATCCACCAAAACATGCAAAGTCTTTCCAAGTCATTTTTGCTTTGTAACTATTGGTTAGTTTGAATTTTCATTAGATTTTTAAAAGAAATCATGATTGCTTAGAATACAGATACTTTACATGATTGCATTTATAATGGAAAATGTGATCAGCTGTTTAAATCCTTACAGGGTAGTTTTATTTGGTGGGGAGAAAAAAGAACACCTTAATTTAACAACAAAAATAGCCGAATATAGTTAAAGATACATGAGATAAACAACTTCAGGATATATATCGCTCACATATCTCTCACTGTGTGCACATAGGGAATTATAAATTCTTTAATAACTTTCTTCTCCAGACAGAGATGTTTGCAGGTAGACAGATTACATTTGTGACTAAGGTTCCTATAATACATATACTTCTTGTGGATCACTCCCAAATTGTCTTTCTCAACCATGTTCAGACTGGGACTTTTGAAACCATTGCATTTCCAGCACCATATTCCCTCAGGGTAACCTCTTTCACTGAGAAAGAAATGGAGCAGATTCCTTCTACCTGTCTACATGTAAAATAGTAGCAGCTGACATTTACTGAGCACTTGCTGCATGCCAGGCATGCTCTTCCTGTGTATTATCCCATTTCATTCTGAAAACAATCTAGAGGATCAAGATCCCCATTTGCCAAAAGGAGAAACCGACAAATGGGAGGTGAAGTACTTTGCTCAAGGTGACCTATCACGGTCATAGCTTCAAAGTCCCAGCTTGAACCCTGGCCCCCCGACACACCACATGACTTCAGGGGCATTGTGGGAACAGCCTGGGTTGGAACATGTGCTAGCCGCATCACGTTAGGCAATCCAAGGACTTGCTTTGACATCAGTTTTCTCCTTGGTGGAATGAGGGTGCCACCTTCATAGGGTTACTTCTGGGGTTATCTTATGCCAGGGATGACAAATATGCTTCAGTTATTGCCCACTCCAATTGTCTGGAACATGGTGTTAAGAAGTATTCTAATGACAACCCATCTGAGTTCAAAGGAAAGAATGCTGAATGAAGATGGTCCTGTGGATAGGGAGCTAATGAAACCCAAAGAGTCTCTTTTCTTTTTTCTCTTGCACACCTGTCAGGTACTCATCAGGACCTTCTCAGTTACAAGAGACTTAGACCCAATTTAAAAGCTTAAGCCAAAAATGGAGCTTCACTGGGAAGGATGCTAGTGTATCTCAGAGAATTGAATAAGAGCTCCAGGAACCAAGAGGGCAATCCAGCAACCTTAGGGACAGGGATCAGTAACAAAAAGTATTGTTGAGTTATCAGAACACACAACCTTTCCCTTCTCTCCTCTTCCTCCCCCTCCCTTCCCTCCTTTCTATGTCATGTGTCCACCTCACCTCTGTGCTCACTCTCTGGGCTTCATGCCCCTCACCTGAAAGTCTTGAGGATGGCTTCAAGCCAGTGATCCCTTCCCCTGGCATGGTCTCAGGATACCCAATGTGCCCTCCCTGTCAGCCCAAGTTCCATCCCCAGCACCCCTTACCTTTCAGCCTCCACCCCTATGTGTGATGCCAGTAATTGTCTCAACACCAACTGCCAACCCTAGCTTCCTTGAAGCCCAGTCAAGAGCTGACATGACCACCCTTTCCTTGATGGCCAGCACTTGGAAAAGCAATTGTGTATCATGTGCTTCTTCAGTGAATAAGTCACCTTTAGTGACCACTATCCAATTCAGCTGAAGCCATAGACAGAAGGTAGGACTCAGGGGATCAGGACCCATGGGCCCACCACTAAAGAACTAACCTCTGAGCTGCCTTTCTTAGCTGAATTTTGGAGATTGAGACCATTGAACACTGCATAGTGGCAACAAAGGATACAACCTTGGTGGTCTGCCAAAGCCACTGTAAAACAAGGGATTTTGCTGTGCGCAGCAGATCCATGGTTTAACAAGCACATCTTAGTTTACTTCTGCTTGAATGTGTGTTACCATTGTTTCTTTTGCTTCCAATAATCCCACAAGAAGAATAAGTGACTCCACATCATCTCAGTAAAAGGGTGTAAATTAGAAACGTAGATCATTCATTCATTCGCTCACAAGTACTGACTGAGTGCCTTCTATTTTCCACATGCTATTCTAGAAGATGGAGATGCAGCAGTAAACAGAGCAGATACAAATCCCTGACTTCCTGGGGCTCACTCTGCAAGGGGGAAGCAGACAATAAAGAAGACAAAGACTTAAAACCTGCGCTACACTGGGTGATGACGAGGGGGAGCCGCAGGGCCACTGCAATTTGATTTCAAGTAAAGGCTCTGGCCAGCAGCGGCTAACTCTCTTTGTTTCCTAGAGCTGCTGCAACAAAGCACCACAAATCGCCTGGCTGAAAACAATAAACGATTGTTCTCTAAGAGCTCCAAAAGCCTGAAATCAAGAGTGAGTAATGGGAGTTCTTTTGGGGAGCTTTAAAGGGGAATCAGTTCCATGTCTATCTCCTGTCTCCTCGTCTTGCTGGAAGCCTTTGGTGTTCCTTGCCTTGTGGCCGGGTGACTCCGCTCTCCACCTTGGTCACCACCTGGCCTTGAAGACTCTACTTCAGCATAACCTCATCGTAGCAGATCGCATCTGCAAAGACCCTATCTCCAAGTCAAATCATATTCTCAAGGGAATGTGTGTGTGTGTGTGTGGGGGGGTGACATTACCCAACCCAAAGCATAATATTTTATTTAGTAAAGACTTGGAGAGGAAACAAGCAGGGCATCAGCTGGAGGAGAGTGTTCTAGGTAGACAAAAGAAGCAAAGCAAAGGCTGAGTGTGTGCGCGCCCCAGCGTCCCTGCAAAGGAAGCCAATCACATAGCTTTCCTCTAGGAAACCTTGACCAAGCGGAATTGTTGAGGGGGTTAGAGGGAGAAGCAGCTCAGGTCTGCAGGGAAGGTGGCCCAGGAGTTTTCAATGACTCTCAGGATAGCTCTACACCTTCCCTTTCAGCCCCCTCCTCTATTCTCCAAGATGAAGAAGTGACCACACTCCTGACTGGCGCCAGAGGACCCCTTACCTAACATCTCTCTTTGGAGCTCTGTCCCTTCTGGCCACCATTTTCCACACTGGTGAACTTGTCCCTGGCCTGTTTCCCCAGAGTCGACATCACCATACTGTTCTTTCTCTACTCTCCTCATCTCATCCTCGTGGGCTTTATAGGAAGATTTGGGTTAGGGACCCCAGTTAGACCTCTCACCTAAGCTCTGTCCTCCAGCCCAGCCAATGACTGAGGGGGAAAGGGATCCTTTGCAGCTCCTCATAGCATGGTCTCTTGTTTTCCATTTTGCTGTTGCTCCTTATTAGAAATGTTCCCACAAAGACCCCACAGGTGAGAGGCCATGGAGTCCAGCAGCTCTAGGGGACACAGCAAAATTTGGGCAGCCCGAGCCCCGAAGTTACTGTCATTTCAAATCATGCCCCAAATCTTCCCTAAGATACTCTTTGCATGGCCCATTGTCCATGCTCAATAAACTTTAGTTATTATTATTACTGATGCTGCCCTTTTAGGGCCTTCTCCCTCCTTCCCCCATCCAGTGAGAATGTCTTCACTAAGCTATGAGCTTCTCAATGGCAGGAACTAATTTCTTCTGTAACCAGAAGGCCTGAGAGCATCTCTCCAGAACTTGCAGTCACCTTGCTTCTACCAGGAGCTGTAAGAAACAGAACCCCCTGCAAGCCCAAGGCAACAGCTCAGGTCTGCAGGGAAGGTGGCCGAGGAGCTTTCAATGACTCTCAGGATAGCTCTAGACCTAAGCTTTATTTACGTGATCCCACAAAACATAAAGACCAATACATTGAGGAGCCAGAGAAAACCCAACTGGTATGGAGACATAGAAAATACCCTCTGGTAACTCAGTAAGAGGGGACTTAGTGTTGGTCTTACCTGCCCTTGAACAGACTTGCTACTTCAGCATCAGTGTCTAAATCTGGAGGACAGGGAGTGAGGGATTGGCTTCACCTTTTAAATGCCACTAAAAATGGTGCCTATCCATCTGTGAGCTAAATAAAAAATGGTGCCTATCCGTCTGTGAGCTAAATAATATTGTCCACTTTGTAGATATGGAAATTGAGATGCAACACTTGATCTTGGCCAAAAGGCAGAGAAGCGATGAAACTGAGGCTCACAGAGGGCCAGTTGGCTGCCCAAGGTCACAAAGCCCGTACGTGTCTTGTTCCCTCGTGACAATCTGCATGGCTGAGCATGCCTAGGCAGGATGACTGCTGGAGGCTGGTAGTCTCCACCTTCACAGTCTCCTGCACTTGTGGGCTCATCCTGGATTACTCTATCTGCATGGCACAGCCTTCTCTCCTTAATGCTCCAAAAGCATTGTGAAATCCCCTTTGAGTCACCTCCTCAGTAATCACTGGGAAAGCGGCTCTAGGGGACACAGAAGATTGTATTGAACTGCCCGAACGAAGACTGAATCAATCTCTCTTTAATTCTCTCTCTCTCTCTCTCTCTCTCTCTCTCTCTCTCTCTCTCTCTCTCTCTCTCTCTCTCTCTCCCTCCCTCCCTCCCTCACATTGACTTACTTTTTCTGAGTCCTTTGTAGAATAGCTCCTGCCCAAGCCATCTCTCGCAGGCACAGATCACAGTGTGGCCCCTTCTGTCTCCCACAAATGCCCTATTATTTATAAGGTCGTATTGGTTAAAGCAGACCCTGACCCAGGCTAAGAGCTCAGCGAATGGTGGCAATTGTTTGCTAGTGTTCTGTGGCTATCCAGGAGAAATCAAGTTAAACTATCATCAAGGGAAGACTTGATTGGAGAAAAATGAACGATGGTAGAAGGGAGTGAAGGTAGTGCAGGCAGCCCCCTCTGCCCACACCAGGGAAGGGCTGTGGATGACTGTGAGGGAGGAAGAAGCACTAGCCGGGGAGCTGCCTTCTCCTCCACCTCTACTTATACATCACTGGCTGCTACCTTTACCAGGATCCAGGATGGCATAGCTATTCCCACCATTTCTGGCTGAACTCCAGGAGCTATTTTAGGAGAATTTTACTCAGCCACTGAGTAAAATTCCATTGTGTATATAAACCACAGTTTTGTTTTTGTAGTACTAGGGATTGAACCCAGGGGCATTCTACCTCTGAGCTACACCCCCAGTCCTGTTTTTTACTCTTTATTTTGAAACAGGGTCTCACTAAGTTGTGGAGGGCCTCATTAAGTAACTGAGGCTGGCCGCAAACCCGGATCCTCAGGTCTCAGCCTCCCAAGTACTGGGATTACAGGCATGCGCCATCACGCCCGGCTCTATACCACAGTTGTATATATATTCTAAATTGCCAATGCCAATTTCAAAAGACATGTACGGGGAAGGGGACGGAGGGCGGGTGGAACCCGAAGGGGAAGGCTCCTCGAGCTTGTGCTTATACGTTCCTATCACTCTATACCTAGTAGGATGTATAATTACAATGAACAAACAAAAGGAATAAAAGATTAAAAAATAATCGACCTGCACTATTAAGTCCTGATATCCTCAAAGTAGTTTTCCAAGTGAATACAATCATAAAGTTAACAAGACTAGGGGTGGGGAGTGAAGGGAGGGCTAAATGAATTCTACTCATCTGAAAAGAAAACCTACGCTACCCTCATACGAGTTGAGAAGTCCCTCGTAAACACAAGGATTAGAAAGTGAAATACTGCCACCCACGGGCAGAGAAAAGCCTGCAAAGGAAGTGAAGCAATGGGCTCACCAAGCTACGATGGCCCCAGCAGCGCACACCACAGCTTCAGAGCCTTAAGGAGCCCTGTCCTGACACATCAGGGACTTGGGCAATTACTTCAAAACCAGCAATAAAAACATTGAGAGATAAAGCTAAAAGAAAAGTTTAATTGGGCGACCGAACCGTTTGGTATTCTGGACTTACTGTACAATGGCCAGAGAGAAAGAATGGCAGAAAGATAATTTCCTGTTTGACAGTTCTGCTCGGCATTAAGTAGATGCCTGCTCAGGAAATGAAAGCTATTCATTGTTTTTGTTTTTGTGTTTTTCTCAAGTGCAAAATGAAAACAACAAAACATTTTTTTTAATTAATTAATTTTTTTTTTTTTGCGGTACTGGGGATTGAACTCAGGGGCATTCTACCTCCGAGCTATACCCCCAGCCCTATTTTTTTTTATTCTTTATTTTGAAACCGAGTCTCACTAAGTTGCGGAGTGCCTCACTAGGTAGCTGAGGCTGGCCGTGAACCCGGATCCTCCAGTCTCAGCCTCCCGAATGCTGGGATTACAAGCGTGCGCCACCACGCCCGGCTACAACAAAACATTTTAAAGGAGACTTGTAACTTTAGAAAGCTTTGCCTTTTTCTGATACACTGAGAGGAAAAAAAAATCATACAATTAAAGATATAGGCCCAGATATGAGCAAGATATGAGCCTTTTAAGAGATAGTCAGTTAAAGTTTATTATACTTTCATCTGGAGGTTTTTTAACTTTTTTTTTTTTTTTTTTTTTCGGTACTGGGGATTGAACTCAGGGGCATTCTACCTCCGAGCTATACCCCCAGCCCCTTTTTATTCTTTATTTTGAAACAGAGTCTCACTGAGTTGCGGAGTGCCTCACTAGGTAGCTGAGGCTGGCCGCGAACCCGGATCCTCCGGTCTCAGCCTCCCGAATGCTGGGATTACAAGCGTGCACCACCACGCCCGGCTTAATTTTTTTTAATTTTAATTTAATTTTGTGTGTGTGTGTGTGTGTGTGTGTGTGTGTGTGTGGTGCTAGTGATTGAACCCTGGGGCATTCTACCTCTGAGCTACACTCCCAGACCTCTTTTATTCTTTATTTGGAAACAGGGTCTCACTAAGTTGCCGAAGTCCTCACTAAGTAGCTGAGGCTGGCCTCGAACCTGTGATCCTCCTGCCTCCGCCTCCCAAGTACTGGGATTACAAGCGTGCACCACCATGCCCGGCGACTCATCTGGAGGCTTTTAGACTGAGAAAGTGAGTCATTCATCCATGGACTTTGGAATAAAACAACGTTTATTTCATTCAATTGGCATTAGCATACCACTGAAGTTTTTGATCTTCAGGATCTTCTAAGACAATTTATTTGGCTGGGGCTCACAGTGTCCCAGCATATTGATGGAATTATCCACTGATGTTAAAAGTACATTTTCAGAAGATATCTAATATGTGAAAAAAATTCTTAATTTTTCTATCTAACTTTAATTTTGTGAAGTGAAAAAAGCAAGAGGCCAAACTCCACATTGTTTGTGGCTCCACACAGTTTCATGCATTTATGTGTGTCTGTTTGTCTTTTTACAAGGGTGTGGTTGGGGAGTAAGTGGGAGAAAAGTGCTACAAAGAAACATCCCTACTGTTTATCTCTGAGCAGTGAGATTTGTCATTTCTCCCCAGTTTTTTCTGCGTTTTCCAATGTCTTTACTGAATATGAATTACTTTGCAATCAAAAAAGAAATTATAACTTAAAAAGCTTTCTAAAAATAAAGTTTTAAATTTTAGATGATTATAAAGGCCTTGGCTGGTGGCGATTTTTAAATATTTACACATCCCTAATTACTGAAATACTCAGAAGAGTGTAGGTTATCAGTTCTCAAACTTTCTGGTCTCAAGACCCCTTTCCATGCTTAAAAATCATTGAGGACCCCAAAAAGCTTTTGAGTGGATTAGATTCATTGATATTTACTGCATTAAGAATTAAAACTGAAAGCCAGGAGTGGTGGCACATGCTTGTAATCCCAATAGTTGGAAGGATCGAAGGATCCGGGTTCACAGCCAGCCTCAGCTACTTAGTGAGGTCCTCTGCAACTTAGTGAGACCCTGTTTCAAAATAAAGAATAAAAACTAGGGCTGGGGGTGTAATTCAGAGGTAGAATGTCCCTGGGTTTAATTCCCAGTTCCACACACAAAAAATAATAATAATTAAAACTGAGAAAAATTCTTTTTTTTTTTTTTTTTGGTACTGGGGATTGAACTCAGGGGCATTCTACCTCCGAGCTGTACCCCCAGCCCTATTTTTTATTCTTTATTTTTATTTATTTATTTTTTTGTTGCGGTACTGGGGATTGAACTCAGGGGCATTCTACCTCCGAGCTATACCCCCAGCCCTATTTTTTATTCTTTATTTTGAAACCGAGTCTCACTAGGTTGCGGAGTGCCTCACTAGGTAGCTGAGGCTGGCCGCGAACCCGGATCCTCCTGTCTCAGCCTCCCGAATGCTGGGATTACAAGCGTGCGCCACCACGCCCGGCTATTCTTTATTTTGAAACCGAGTCTCACTAAGTTGCGGAGTGCCTCACTAGGTAGCTGAGGCTGGCCTCGAACCTGGATCCTCCGGTCTCAGCCTCCCGAATGCTGGGATTACAAGCGTGCGCCACCACGCCCGGCTAAAACTGAGAAAAATTCTAAATGTTGTTTTATTCCGTTAAAATTACAGTTAACATATTAACATATTTTGTGAAACATGAGTTTATTTCCCAAAGTAAAAGCATTAGAAAACAGCATTACTTTCAATCTTTGCAAGTTGTTTTGTTGTTGTTGTTGGTGGTGGTGGTGGTGAGTTGTGTGTGTGTGTGTGTGTCTGTGTGTCTGTGTGTGTGTGTGTGTGTGTGTGTGTGTCACTGGGGATGGAACCCAGGGGCATTCTACCATTTGAGCTACTCCGCACACCCTATTTTATTTTTTTATTTTGAAACAAGGTCCCACTAAATTGCAGAAGCTGGCCACAAGCCTGTGATCCTCCTGTCTCAGCCTACCAAGTACTGGGATTACAAGTGTGCACCACCATGCCCAGCTTTTGCAGATGTTTTTAATGTGTGACAACTGGATTCTGAGCTGCTTCTGCAATCCATCTGTGGTGATACATCATTTGGGTTGATGTATATGAAGAATATCTAGCTTCACCACAAATATGTATGTAGAAAAGGGAGGAGTAAATCCAATCATCTTTCAGATAACTGTCACTATTCCTTTCTGCTATTACCATTGTACATTCACTACGCACCGCATATCCCCTGCAGGTTCCGTGTACTTCAGTGAAACAAGAGGGCTAAATATTGATCATTGCTGATCATATACTCCTTTTTGATCATATTTTGATCATTTTTGATCATACTCCTTTTTGAATATTTTAATAAAAAGATGCCAAACATGAGGCTGGAGGATTTGAAAATGTTAAAGACCTTTTCTTCTCCTCTTGGCAGCCACCCAGTAAAACCACAAGGAGAACAAGAAACAGAAAGGATCACTGATAAAACTAAGACATGGTTGTAACCCAAACCACAATACATGAAGATAGAAAGCAGATATCTGGAACTGATGATCGCTTGCAGAGCAGAGGAAGGGGAGTTCAGCAGAAATCAGAGTTCATTTTAAAGAGCATTTACTCCCACAAACCCCTCCTCTTCTTCATCCATCCAGGACACTAAGGGGAAATGGAACCCAAGAGGTCAAAGTGGCATGTGGCACAGGAAACAATGGCAAAGGACAACTCTGAGCACCCATCGTGGAGACTCGATCTCCCTGCCCGGCTCCCAGATCTGACAGCTGTGCTTACGATGCCTGGGCAGGGAGACCAGGAGCCTTCCCTGAAGCCTCTCCTTAAGTCAAGGACAGCACAAGTGTCCCTACTGTACCATTTTCTCTGACATGTTATATTGTTTGGACCCAGAGAAAATACCTGCAGATCCTGAGAGTTGGAAGGACCCTAGTAAAACAGTGGCTCCCCTTCAATGAGTCCCACAATGGACACCACCTCTCAGGGGCCTTCTGGGGGGTATGCATTTCTACATAGGTGGTCAGCGGGCTTTAGGGAAACCTCCAAGCACACGATACAGAAAAGGAACTCACCAAAATCAGTGATAGTGCAGAGCCAGAAGAAAACTTCGCAAGAAAACTACAATTAAAATCCCCATGGCAACACTAGAAAATATCACATATATCAAATATGTTATAATCTAAAAGGAATTTAAGTAGTTATAGCGTAACCATTCCACTCCTGAAATGCATCTGAATATCAATATGTGACTGTAACACATTCACTTGTTTGTTCTTCTTCCTATTGACTTCAAAATGACCAATGCTGTACTTGCCTCCTGAGACCTTCTTAGGACTAGTTGCTGGGAAGGGCGGTGTAGTTCCCACAGTCAACTTCACCATCCTCTAGCTTGTGGCTCACTACACTTCAGCCTCTCTGGTTCTATTCTTTCAAACTTATTGGCATATTTTCTTATCTTTTTAAACTTCCAGATTCATATTTTTGGCTTTTTAATTCATAATACTAATTTGATTGCTTCTCTTTTTTAATTAATCTCATCTGACTTTAGTGTTGAGCTTCCCTTTCATAGGTTTCTTCTCTAACTCATTAAGATCTGCAGTTAATCCCTTATTTTAAAAAAAAACTACTTGTATTTTCCTAATTTATTTCAATGTACCATCTGTCTCCCTAAATATAGCAACACTGATTTTCTGTCTTATGGTCTACATTGTCTTAGGTTAATATAGAATATATTTGGGTACCTAGTTCCTCTGTGTATCTTTTCCATTGCAGAGGCTTCCTGACTTACAATGAGGTTATGTTCCAATAAACCCACTGTAAAACTACACTGTGAAACTACCCCAGGTCAAAAATGCACTGAATACATCTAATCTACCCGACATTATAGTTTAGTGACACAGTACACTATAGAGCTTTCATTATCAGAGGAGGGGTGAACTCCACCAGATGGGCATCTAAGTGAAGGAGAAATAACACTACATCAAAGAGAAAATAAGTCGGGCATGGTGGTGCATGCTTGTAATCCCAGCATTCGGGAGGCTGAGACAGGAGGATCCGGGTTTTCAGCCAGCCTCGGCTACTTAGTGAGGCTCTCCACAACTTAGTGAGACCCTGTTTCAAAATAAAGACTAAAAAATAGGGCTGGGGGTGTAGGTCGGAGGTAGAATGCCCTTGGGCTAAATCTCCAGTTCCACATTAAAACAAAATAGAAAACAGAACTCAAAATGACAGGAAACAAAAAGCATCTCTCAATAATAACACTGAATGTCAAAGGTCTAAACTCCCCAATTAAAAGATATAGATGGGCAATGTGGATTAAAGGACATAATCCAACTATATGCTGCTTGCAATAAACTCACCTTACAGACAAAGATATACATAGGCTAAAGGTGAAAGGATGGAAAAAGATATACCATGCAAATGGAGATCGAAAACAAGCAGGGAGTAGCAACTCTCATATCCGACAAGGCAGACTTTAAGCTAAAACATATCAGAAGAGACAAAGTGGGTCGCTTCTTATTAATAAAAGGAACAATCTAACAAGAAGATGTAATGATAGTAAACATTTATGACTCAAATGTGAGTGCACCCACTTTTATAAAACGAACTCTTTGGGACATCAGGTCTCAAATAGATGCAAATACAGTAATATTAGGAGATTTCAACACATCACTCACACCACTGATCAATCTTCCAGGCAAAAAGATGAGTAAAGTCTCTTCAGACCTAAAGAACACTATAAACTAAATGGATCTAATAGTTATATACAGAATATTCCAACCAATAACAGCTGAATACACATTCTTTCCAGCTGCTCATGGAGCCTTCTCCAAAACAGACCACATTCTGGGCCACAAAGCAAGTACTAGAAAATTTTAAAAATGTAACATAAGTCCCTGCATCTTCTCAGATAACAATGGAATGAAAGTAAAAGCCAACAACAGGAAAACCAAAAGAAAATACTTAAATACACGGGAACTGAATGATACTCTTAAATAAGAACTGGATCAGAGAAGAAATAAGGGGAGAAATAAAAAGAATTCCTAGAATTAAACAGAAATAGAAACATGATATACCAAAATCTATGGGAAACTTTGAAGGTGGTTTTAAGAGGAAAATTCATAGCACTGAGTGTCCACATAAAAGTCATCAAATAAATAACCAAGGACATACCTCAAGGACCTGGAAAAACAAGAACAGTGTAATCCCAAAGCCAGTAGAAGGCAGAAGGTAATTAAAATTAGAGAAGAAATCAATGAAATAGAGAACAAAAAGCAATACAAAGGATCCACAAAACAAAAAGCTGGTTCTTTGAAAAGGTTAACAAGATTGACAAACCCTTAGCCAATCTAACCAAAAGAAAGAGAGAAGCAACCTAAGTTATTAAAATCAGAAATGAAAACAGAGACATCACCACAGACAGTGGAGAAATTCAGAGGATCATCAGAAACTACTTTGAAAATATCGACAGATTTCTAGACACATACAACTTACCTAAATTGAACCAAGAAGATATAAAAAACCTAAACCAATCAATAGCAAGCAAAGAGACAGAAAGAGCAATAAAAAGACTTCCATAAAAGAAAAGACCAGGTCCAGACAGATTCCCAGATGAATTCTACAAAACCTTTATTGAGGAACTAAACTCAATACTTCACAAATCATTCTGTGAAGTAGAAAGAAATGGAATTCTTCCAAACTCCTTCTGTGAGGCCAGTATCACCTTAATACCAAAAACAAATAAAGATGCCTCAAGAAAAGAAAATTACAGACCAATATCATTGATGAACATAGATGCAAAAATTCGTGTGTGTGTGTGTGTGTGTGTGTGTGTGTGTGTGTGTGTGTGTGTGTGTTTTACTGGGGATTGAACACAGAGGCATTCTACCTTCGAGCTATACTCCCAGCTCGATTTTCTTACTTACTTGGAAACAGGGTCTCTCTAGGGTGATGCGAATCTCACTACTTGCTGAGGCTGTTCTCAAACCTGTGATCCTCCTGTCTCAGCCTCCCAAGTACTGGGATTACAAGTGTGCACCACTATGCCAAGCAATGCAGAAATTCTAAACAAAATACTAATCTTGTGCATTCAAGACTACATCAAGAAAATTGAACACCATGACCAAGTTGGTTTCATCCCAAGAATGCAAGGCTAGTTAAACATACACAAATCAATACATGTTATTCACCACATAAGTAGAACTAAGGACAAAGATCACATGATCATCTCAATAGATGCTGAAAAAGAGTTTGATAAAATCCAACACTCATTTATGTTTAAAAAAAAAACTGCATAAAATCAGAATAGAAGGAACTTACCTCAATGTCATTAAGGCAATATACAATAAACCCAAAGCCAACATCATATTGAACAGAGAAAAACTGAGGGAATTCTCTTTAAAACCAGGAATAAACAAAGATGCCCACTGTCACCAATCCTTTTCAAAATAGTTCTTGAGACTCTTGCCAGAGCAATAAGAGAAGGATATAAAAGGAATTCAAATAGGAAAAGATCTAAAATTATCTCTATTGGCAGATGACATGATCTTATATTTAGAAGACCCAAAAAAACTCAACCAAAAGACTACTAGAGCTGATTAAAAAATTCAGCAAAGTAGCAGGATAAAAAGTCAATCTAAAAAAGTCATTAGCTTTTCTATATGCCTACCATGAATCCACTGCAAAAGAAATCCAGAAAACAATAACCTCAAAACCAACAAAATACCTAGGGATAAACCTAACAAACAAGGTAAAAGACCTCTACAATGAAAATTACCAAACACTAGAGAAAGAAATTGAAGAAGATCTTAGAAGATGGGAAGATCTTCCTTGCTCTTGGATAGGCAGAATAAATATTATCAAAATGGTCATTCTACCAAAAGTGATCTACTGAGTCAATGCAATCCCTATCAAAATGCCAATGTCATTCTTCACAGACCTAAAAAAATCAGTCATAAATTTCATATGGAGAAACAAAAGACCCAGAATAACCAAAGCAATTCTCAGCAATAAGAACCATGCAGGAGGCATCACAGTTCCTGACTTCAAATTATACTACAGAGCTATAGTAACAAAAAACAGCATGATATTGGCACCAAAACAGACAGACCAATGGAACAGAAAATACAAAAACAAACTCACATACTTATAGCCAATTATTTTTTGTTAAAGGTGTCAAACACATATGTTGGAGAAAAGACAGCCTTTTCCACAAAAGGTGTTGGAAAAACTGGTTTTCAGTTGTAGAAAAAAGAAACTAAATCGTTACCTCTCACCTTGTACAGGAGACAACTCAAGATGGACCAAAGACCTAGAAATTAGACCAGAGACTTTGAAGCTACTATAGGAAGAATAGGTCCAATATTCCAACATAGAGGCACAGGTAGAAACTTCCTCAACAAGACTCCCATCACTCAGGAAATTAAAATGAGAATTAATAAATGGGACGACATCAAACTAAAAAGTTTCTACTCATCAAAGGAAACCATCAAGAGTCGAAAAAGCCTACAGAATGGGAAATCTTTGCCAGTTATCATTCCATTAGAGGACTAATATCTAGAATAGACAAAGAACTTAAAAGAACTTACACTAAAAAAAACAAATAACCCAACCAAAAAATGAGCAATTGAACTAAATAGACACTTCACAAAAGAAAAGATACAAATGATCAATAAATACATGAGAAAATGTTCAACATCATTAGCAATCAGGGAGATGCAAATCAAAAGTACACTGAGATTCCATCTAACCCCAATCAGAATGGCAATCATCAAGAAGTTAAACAACAATAAATGCTGATGAGGATGTGGAGAAATCAGAACTCTTCTACACTGTTGGTGGAATTGCAAATTAGTTCAACTATGGAGATTCCTCAGAAAACTAGGAATGGATGCAACATATGATCCAGCTATACCACTCCTGAGTAGTTTTCCAAAAGGACTGAAATCAGAGAACTTCAGTAGTATATGCATACCCATGTTCATAGTAGCACAATTCACAATATCCAAATTATGGAAACAACCTAGGTGTCTATCAACGGGGCAGGGTGTACCTTCCAGGCTGGGCCCGAGGTTCAGTGTGTCAGGTCACCTCCATCCCCAGCAGATCCTTCTGCCTTCCTTCTGCTGCCCAAGAAGAGAGCCAGCCAGCCCGTCTGACCTTCCTGCCTTCTGATTCTGGTCCTCTAGAAGGGTGGCAGAAGAGACAGCCTGCCTGCCAATCCCCTGAGCTGCCTACCAAAGGGGATCCTCACTCTCAGCACAGCCCCCCCCCACCACCACCCAGCATGGCCCTGAGGTCCCCACAGGCCAGCACCCAGCAACCGCATCATGAGCCAGCCAAGACCCAGGACACCTCCAGGACCTAGGACGACAGGAAGGGCTGGAGGCAGGTCACCAGGAGGTTTGTTACCCACATTATCCACAAATGTTGCTGCTGTGTGCTGCCCTCTGGAGCCAACAGAGTTGCTCTGGTGGTGGGGATGGGGGTTGGGGTGGGGGGAGCAGAAACAGAAAGAGAATCGCTCCAGAGAGACCAGGGAGGTGAGGTGGACAGAACCAACTCCCTAGATCCTGATTTTGGCCAGAGTGGACTCAGCTGCGGAACAATGCACTCCAACTGCTAACTGCACGGGTTTCTCCACAGATTGCAGTCGAGAGGCCCTCACCTGGGAGAAACCAGAGACAATTTTCCCCAGAAAACTCACTCTTCTTTTCTCTGAGATAATTCTTAGTAAATTGCTATGAATTTTATAAGAAAAGTTAGATGCTTCTTAAAGACAAAAAAAATAAATTAGAAAATATTTGTTCTTTAAAAGACACCATATGACTACAGGACTATTAAGTGAATGAAAAGACAATCCACAGAAGGTATTTGCAACATACATGGAATTCCTAAGTCTCAATATAACACCATGGTTTTTAAAGTACGAGCAAATGATCTGAGACACTTCACCAGAGACATATCGGTGGCAAGTGTGTGGGAAGACACTCAGCATCATTTTTCATTATGGAAATTATTCCAACCACAAGACACCACAGGACCTCTCACTCACTGCGGGCGAGAGGGAAAGCGACAGTCACTGGGAAAAGGTTGGCAGTCTCTTATGAAGTGAAATACATACTTACAGATGACTCAGCAGCCCCACAACTAGGAATTTATCCAAGCAAAATAAATTACATTTACATGAAAGACATAAAAGTCAAATGATAAACAAACCTTGTGATACATCCATAGGTTGGACTACTCAGCAACATAAAGAATGAGCTATTGATTCATACGATGTGGATGAACTTAAAATACATCTTAATAGGCAGAAGAGGCCAGACCCAAAAGGCTACAAATGTAGGTTTCCATTTATATGACTTTCTGAAAAAGGCAAAAGTTATAGGATGCGGAAACATATGAGCGGTTGCCAGGGGTTGTGAGAGAGGTTGGATCAAAGGATTTCTAGGTGATAAAACCGTTCTGTATCGTTCTGGGGTGGGGGCACATGACTACACACCCCTAGAGCCCACAGGGAGCAAATCTATGTATGAACAAACACAATCAACCGTCAGGGAATCCCGGATGGAATGCAGTGTGACCAATGAAGCTGACTGCTTCACAAATGTGTGACAAGACTCAATGAAGGGACTTGGGAACAAAGAAACCAAACTAAGTTATGTTGGAATCTGGAGTTTTGACCAGATACTGTAAGGCTAAAGACTACATGCACTCAAAAAAAAAAAAAGTATGAACCTCTGTATTTGGCCAATTTGTTTCTCGCAGGGGTATAAGTATTCTGAAACCACTTTTTAAGTATACTAGGGTTGAACACATAAGCATATAAAATGTAATTAAAAAGAGCCAAGTTTAGCCAGGCGTGATGGCACACACTTGTTATCCCAGTACTTGGGAAGCTGAGGCAGGAGGATCACAGGTTCGAGGCCAGCCTCAGCAACGTAGTGAGGCTGTCAGCAACTTAACGAGACCCTGTTTCTAAATAATAAAATAAAATAGAGCTGAGGGTGTAGCTTGGGGATAGAATGCCCCAGGGTTCAATCCCCAGTACTACCAAAAAAAAAAAAAAAAAAAAAAAAAAAGCCAAGTTTTTCATTGTCAGAGAAGAAAGCTACAAATAAGAGGTAAAATTAGAATGAACCTTGAGGTGTTAAATTATGTATGTTCAGTATAATCTCATATATAGATTGATCTTTAAATAAATTATAATCTATACCAATATACTGACTAGGACATAATATTTTTATCTTTTAGCTCATTTCTGGTACTAGCAGGAAAATCAACCATTTCTCCAAGGAACTTTGGTTCTTTTTATTGGAGAATGGTATTTAGAAACCAAGATTTGGGTATTGGGTATGCTTAGTGATATTATAGTATTCAATCCATCACTAAGCATACCCAATACCCAAATCTTGGTTTCTAAATATCAGAAAGAAGGAAGTTGGTTTTCAACAACAAAAAAAAGGGAGCATGTGTTTAAAAACAAGAGCCAACTTCATATAGTTCCCAATGGCAAAAGCTGAAACAATTTGCATAACAAACTAAATGACAGTAACAAATTCATGAGCTCATACTAATATAAATGATCAAACAAATTTAAAAATGGAAGAAACAAATTTTCTTTAAAGAAGTATTCTATGTAATATATGTAAATACTCCCCACTCTGGGAAGGGGAAATAAATTTCCCTCCTCTTCAGTGTGGGCTTGACTTAGTGACTCTTTCAAAGAATGAAAGTGAATAATATGGCACACTGAGAAGTGTGCGTTACTTCCGTGCATCTTTGCTGATGAAGTACAGCCTCAGTCAATTAGGAGAAAACATGACAGAAACCCACAGCTGAGGAACTGTCACATATTGAAGGAGACCCAAGGCACCGACGGTGAAGAAAGTGCCACCCACAATGTATCCTGGAAGGGAAGATGGACATTTAGTGGAGAAATAAAAAAGCCTGTATTTTACTAAATGATACTGTGCCCGTGTCAATCTCTCAGTTGTGTCACTGTTTACAAAAGATCTTAATAGAGCTGGGCATGGTGGCGCACACTTATAATCCTAGTACTTGGGAACTTGGGAGGCTCAGACAGGAGGATCCAGATTTTCGGCCAGCCTCAGCTACTTAGGCTCTCCGCAACTTAGAGAGATCCTATTTCAAAATAAAAAATTTTAAAAAAAAAAGGACTGGGGTGTAGCTTGGAGGTATAATGCCCCTGGGTTCAATTCCCAGTACTGAAAAAACAAAATGTTAATAGTAGAGAAAGGTCAATAAAGGGTTCAAGGATAATCTCTGGACTACCTTTGCAACTTTCCTACAAATCTGAAATTGGTACAAAATAAGTTGTTTTTAAAAAGCATAAAATAGGAGCCCGGCGTGGTGGCGCACGCTTGTAATCCCAGCATTCGGGAGGCTGAGACCAGAGGATCCGGGTTCGCGGCCAGCCTCAGCTACCTAGTGAGGCACTCCGCAACTTAGTGAGACTCGGTTTCAAAATAAAGAATAAAAAATAGGGCTGGGGGTGTAGCTCGGAGGTAGAATGCCCCTAAGTTCAATCCCCAGTACCGCAAAAAAAAAAAGCATAAAATAGGCATAGCACTGGAAACACAGCAGCATTTAAAATTAGGAAAGGAACTTATAGATTATACACATCTTTACAGCAACTTGATCAACACCACAGTTTATTTGTAAACATGTTATATGTGTCAATAATCGAATTGACAACACTTTATACATTTTATTGTATAATATTAACATCATACAGAGAACAATCCACTGTACTGTTACAGTTTTGGTAATTTAAAATCTTTTAATACAAACTGTATTTCAAACACTGAACATAAAAGAGAAACATGAATGGCAGAGAAAACAAAGCATCAAGAAACCAATCTTACCCCCCAAAACAAACACAAATGATCTGGTTATATATTTCAAGAAGGAAATCAGATGATCTTATTTTTAACACAAAGTTACACTTCTTTAGACCCATTTGAAAGGTGACATTGTACTAAATTCTATGCCCTTTTTGATATTTGCTCCCCCCCCCCTTGGTTTCTAAAGAATGTTTGTTGAGGTTTAAGACACATTGTGGGGTGGGGAACAACAGGAGGGGCGGTGGCACACAGCCAAAGGAAATTAAACATCTGCAGAAAGAACTGGATACAAATTTTTTAAGAATCTTCTTTGGCAAATAAAGTCTCTTTTAAATTTACTTTTGTATTGAACTGGATCAACATTTAAAAGACTGAAAGAGATGAATCTTTACAGGAATGAATGAAACAACACTACACTCATAAAGCAAAGCACGAACATCAGCATTTTACACTTTGCCAACAGCTCTAAAAATGCAAGCTCTCCCTCTGTAAGAATATGAGAGGTCTTCCGCTGAGAATCAGGCAATTCCTCTTTCCTCATCCAACATGAGAAACCAGAGTGAACCCCATGTCTTCTCAATACTTCCCCCAAAGTTCATGATCATTTATGGTTCTATTTCTTCCTCATTATCTGTCAAAGGAAATATAGCAGCAAAATCACTCCCATATTTTAAGCTTTAAATTCAGCAACACTGGGTTTGCTGTTAACAACTACAAATGTTCTTTATTAGTGTACATGTCATTACAGTTGGCTTAGATGGTTAATACAAGAATAAATAACTACAGTTAATTCAAACAAAGCATATTAAAATGAGATTAAAGAGCCCTGATCAAAAGAAGTACTTACAACTTTCAGGTGAAAACTGTAAAAGTTACATACATACACAACTAATAACACTAGGAATGTACAATATCAATTTGTGGAAAAATAAATGAGTGATTCACAGTCATAAGAAATTATTTTGATATTAGTATTTTTCCTTTTATAGACACACATAACATACACATGGTTTCTAAACTAAATATTACCGTATTTACCCCAAACAGCATGACTGTGCCAAGGTAACCTGGTCCAAAATTCTCAATTCTACAGACAGACCATGGTATTAAATGCATGGTTATAACAGTTTTAAGAAAGACATATATTTCCAGAAGTATGTTAAATACACAAATATCAGTTCTATAAGTAACAAAAGTCATCAGCAAAAATGTTAGGTTATAACATTCCCAAATTTTCTAATGCTGTGTTTTAGATATATGTTGTTTACCAGTTTAGTTTGGTTACAGTTTTACATTAGCAAACTATTACCTTACAAGAGGAGCTAAACTATAACACTGCACAAACTTCCCAAGGAAGGTAACTTGAAAAGTCTAAAAAGTGATTCCAATTATTCTAATTAACATTTGAGATAATAAAAGAATAATGACTCAAGAAACACTTTGAAATTATTCAAATTTTCCTTATCATTTCCTCAAAAACTATTAATATAAATTTAAGATCCCAGATTGCTTAAGAATATGACTTCAAAGAAAGTTATTTTATCACCGAAGGATTTTGATCCAAAGACACAGGCTTAATGTTTCTAATATGTAGCTCTAATCTAAAAATCACAATCCTTGGTTTGAAAACACCAAACTAAATTCAATTTCCATGACAATTCATTGGTAAAGCTACAAAACAAAAAAACAAATCAGGGTGAAAATGTGCAGCAGCCTCAGTTACAAGTGGGAAATAAAATCTGCTTTTCCATAAAGACTCTACGAAAATATAAAGCCCAAAGTGAGCGACAACGTAAGTCCACGTATAAACATTGTTTAAAAATAGAATGTTTTCCAAAGCTTCTCATGAGATGTCAATGAATAGTCATAGTCTGAGTTAAGACCTTATAGATCAAAGTTAAGTTATACATAACTGCTGATTTATACACCTTCAACACTGTTCAATTGATATACATAATTTACAGACATCCACAGGAATTCTTAATGCCCATCACATCATCTCTCAATACTAGATGTTCACTGTTTTACAGTTCACTATTTTAAGTACCAAGAAGCCTTTTCAGAGGAAGAGTTCCATTTCCTCCCTTGATCCCCTAAGGTATAGGTAACGAAATATAAAATTAAACAAGATTTATGTCTGATAAACTAACATATAAAATTACCATTGCAATATTCATATTGACTGCTTATAAACCTAACAGTCATCATATAGCCTATAAAGTATATCCTCAGTATTATAAAAGAAATGCAGATTGTCTCAAGGTAAAAAATACAGTGCTGGCTGCTAAAAAGCACTTTGTTGCAATGTGAAGTGCAATAAGGAACAATACTTCAGAAAAGGCCAACACGTTCCCCAAACTTTTAGTATCAGTTAAACAATGATTGCACGGCAGCAGCAGGATGCTTTTTAGTGGCTGACACTATAAAGCTAGCATTAAGAAAGAAAAAAGGCAGAAAGTGTGAGCATCAAATTGTGTAATGAATTATTGCAAATGAAGGTTAGCAATAAGTGAGGAAGGTGACCGTCCACTCCATTCCGATAAGATGCCATCTTTAAATATTAAATTTTTTGCAGGAAGTGGAACTCCCATATCCGCAGAGGATGACTGTGAAAGCAAACTCGAAAAACTGGGCTCTGTGTGAATATCCAGTGTTGAAGCACCTTCCTGAAAAATCAAGAAACGAGAAATATTCCACATTCAATTTTACCACAACTACTGAACCAAACCAAAACCACTTAATTAAAACTAGTGAGAAATAAGAATCTTGAGAGCTGTTTATGGAATACAAAACACTGGAGGAGATGCAATAATCTATTTTGCAAGCCCCAAATAATGCAAAAATGACAGGTCAGACTGTAGTCGTGCTTTGAAATAATAGGCTATGAGCCTATGGAATGAGAAAAGGTTAATTCTTAAGAGACCTGGACCTATCACAAAGCGACCCCTAACTGGAAACCGCCTCCAAAAAACCTGTCACACCACTAGGCTACGTACTCAGATCTCTTAGATTCCTGTATCAACACTCACCTTCCCCAAAACCTCAGGCTCCAGCCTCCATCTGACCTCTGCTCTCAGCTGTCTCCGGGGCACTCCACACCAACCACACCCAGAATGAACTCTCCAAATGTCTCCCACCTCTCCCTCCCCAGGCTTCCCTACTCCACACATCTGGCTAGTCAGAAACACGAGAATCCGCGATTCCTCCCTTCTTCCACGCCTCAATCTTTCCCCACATTTAATTCTTCATCAAGTTTTATCCATCTTTCTCCAGAACACATCCCAAATTAGTTTACTTTATTCATGCACCACAGCCAAGGCTGATGGTCTCAAGACTGATACAGTATAATACTAAGAGAATTTTAGAATTACTCCATTTATTGCATCCCTATAAAATTTCCCTTTTGTGTATTTTTAGAATATACTTAAATTATTGGTACAATAGTATATATGTATAATGAGCAAATCTCTATCAGGGAAACATGCAAAATCAATTTTTGTTGTTGTCTGCGTGAAAAGGGTGCTCAGCTGCCAGCAGCTCTCGCTCAGGCCATTATGATGGCTTCGGAACTAATCCTGCTTCCGCCCCCATGCCTTTCGATGGTAATGCATATAAGTCAATCAGAAGTAATGTCCCTCCCGTTTCAAGCCTTGTTTCTCCTAGTATGTGGCATAAAACACAACTCCTTCAGCATCTGCAGAAGGCCTTGCCTCTTCTTGCTATCCCCTTCCCCTTTCACGAGGTTTACGCCACCCCTGCCTTCTTTGGTTACTGGTGCGCCGAGTACTCTCCTGACTCAGGATCTGTGTACCTCCTAAGCCCTGCCTGGAATATTCTTTTCCATCCTGCAGGGTTCAACTTACATATTATCTCTCAACCTTTAAATGAGGTCTCCCTTCAGAGTCCATCATATTCTGGCTCCTCCAAAGTACTTATTGAAATCTATAAATACTTACACATTTTAATGCTTATTGACTTGTCTCATACAACACTATATTAGTCTTCCCATCACTGTTTCCCTACTACTTGAAAATGGGTCTGACATAGGGTAGACTGGAATGCTGATTAAATGAATGAATGAAATAAAACTCTGATTGCTTACGTTGGATCAGATACTCTGAACTATTCAACTCTAAAAGTTTAGCTAAAGCAAGTCTCATTTCTTAGGCGTAAGACAAAAGCCCACAGCACCAGCCTTCCCTACCACAACAGATGAAGACGTACCACCCCTAGAAGCTAGTGCTTGGCACAGTTCTACTGAACAATGCGCTGGCACAGAACAACAGGTGAAGACCTGGACAGTGAACCATGCAAGCCTCAGAGTCTTCATTTAAGAGTGCTCAGTTCATGTGTTCCTACTGCGGAGACTCAAAAACAAATACGAAGTACTTCAAATACTATAAAGCTCTATAAAAGTACCACTCAGATTTTGTGAGTTTTGTTACCTGGAATGAGTGAACAAAGTTAAGGACTTGTAGAGAAAGTTTTCTACTGGAATGTAATAGGTTTTGAAGGCTGGAAAAAAAAAAAAAAAAAAA